>CAIGRK010057986.1:0-12922 GCA_903798315.1 Fraxinus greggii | reverse complement strand
CTTGGTTTATTATTTCTCCTGATTTTCTTTGAAATTCTTTTAGAATTTCTTCATCTATATTTTTAACATCTTCTATCACGTCTTTTACTTTTTTAAATTGTATTGTTAATTTATTTTCAATATCTCTTAACTTTTCCTTAACATTTGTATGATGTATATTTAACTGTTGTAATTCCTCGATGACTATTTTGTCATGTGGATTTATGTTTTTATAAGTTTGCCATAAAAGAGCACTTATCCAATTTAATTGCATATTGAGAAATCCACCAGATTCTCCCCACGAGCTTAATGATTGAAACATAATTGTATTTGCTCATTTTATTTGATAAGATCCTACTGAGAGTCTTAAATTTTCTATTACTTGTTTTTCAAATTTTATTTCTGGTAAATCGATTATCCCTTTTTAATTTCTTTTAAAGCTTTTGTATTATAATATGTTATACATATTTTATTTTTGTTTATTTCTCTTTCTCCTTTTAAGTGTTCTAAAAAAAAACTTATTATCTAATTTCTTTTCAGTTTTAACTTAAAATTATTATCTTCCTTTTCTATATAATTATCTAAATCTTTAATAGTTCTATTTTCTAGACATTTTGTTATTTTTTTCATAATATTTTCTTATTAATATTAGTCCTTCTCTTTTTAATTCTTGTATAAGTTTTCTCTCTCTTATAGATTGTTCTGGTTATAACCATATATCTGTTATATGCCTTATTAAACCTTCCTTGGTTCTTAAAATTTTATCTAATTTTATTTTAATATCTTCTGGTAAGTATTTATTTAATAAGAACCAATTTCTATGATAATTCATAATATAAAGTGCTTTCTTCATTTTCAAAATTTTCAATAATTCTTTCGTATATATATTCATCTTTTATTGATTCTACTATAATTCTTCCTATAATTTGCTCTTTTATTTCTCTAGGTAGTTTTTTAATTACAATTAATGTTATTATTTTTAATCTATTATGAATAGGTTCTAAAAATATATAACCTCCTCTATCCTCTTCTAATTTATAATATTTATCTAATTTTGTAATTATAATTTTCATGATCTTTATAGTTCTGGTACGAACTAGGGGTACTATTATGAGCGAACAAAAATAACTAATAATAAAATAAAAGGTTTTGAGTTTATTTTGAGGGCTTTATTGAAATCTTTCTATATTATGATGCTTTGGTTGGAATTTTTATGTTTGGGGTATTTTAGGGAGTTTCTAAAATTCAAAATGGTCAAAGGCCAAAGTGGAAATATGACTTTTTATTTAAACTATTTGCACGTATTTCCCCTGTTAAAATGAGTATACAGACAGACAAAATTTTTATTTATTTTTATTTTTTTAATGTTTTGCAATTCCATTACTCCTTGTTTGGTTTGTCTTCTCCACTAGACGTGCATTTGGGTTTCTCAATGCACCCACATCTCTCAATGCAATTAACTCAAACAAAGGGTTGCCGTTTGACTGAACTGAATTCAATATATTTCATAGATAAAGGCACACGTGTCTATTCTTGTTTAATTTAACATATTAAACACGAGAATTTTATAAATTGTTTCATGTTGCAAGTTCAATTTACCTTTAATGGAGGAAAGATTTGCATTCTATGACATGGATTGACATACGGGCGAATTGCACATCAAAAATTTTATTTTGTGTTTCCTAAGTGAAAACTATTTTTAAATTATTTATTTTTCTTAAATAAAATATTCAATGTTCTCCCATTAACAAAAAATTAATTTTAGGATGTATTTGATTGCGAGTATGAAATTTGCATGGAAATAAAATAAATTCTAGATAATTCAATTGTCTAGAACTTATTTGTATGAAAATTATTAATTAAATATGTTTGATTGATTTAGTTTTTAAAAATTTGCTACTTGTACACATTTGATACACAACTTTGTACACAACCCTCTCATATGTGTGTGGGGCCCACAATGGTTGTGTACCAATGTGTGTAAGTGTAGCATTTCTCTAGTTTTTAACCTAGACAATATTATACTTGTTCATTTTTTATTGGTGGGTAGGTGAGAGAGAAATAATAGATAAGAGAGAGTGAATTTTCTGAAAAATGAAAAACATCCATACCTAAAGAAAATGTTTTCTTTATTTTTAAGAAAAATATGATCACATGACCAAAAGTTGAAAAATATTTTTCATCAAAAAAATTGTCGATCAAACATCCCAAAAGTCGAAATTTAGGTAAAAAATTTACATTTTCCATGAAAAATAAAATCAATCAAACATACTCTTAAAGAAAGTAAGTCTTAAATTCATGTATACATGTACACTTTTATATAAAGTGAAACATGCTAAACAGAACATACAATGCAATTCTTGCTCCAAACGTGGAAGGTGCCCGATCATTTATTAGTGTTTTTTTGTATATTTAGATTGAGATTTTTGGGTATTCTTTCGATGTTAACGTAATACGAGGTTTACGTTTTATATCTCTTCTTGAATCGGTGCAAAAGGAGAAGAACCCGATTATTTATTTTGCATCAATTTCGTTTAAAAGAAGTAAATGTTACTTTGTTTCCAAACATGTTTGTATATGTTGCTTTTTGTTACTTAAAATAGTAAGTTACTTTGAAGGAAATTCTTACTATTCTACAAAATAAGTAACTAACCAATCTGACTATTTTTATTTATCTTATTTATAAGTAAACCTTTTTAGTCTTAGACAAACATGTTCTAAATTTTTTTACGCACTGATGGAATTTTCTTAAGTGTGCTGTTCAGCATCAACGCCACCAAAATGTGCAAGAACGATGAGTTTTATGATGACCTTATTCATGATAGTTTCTTTCTTCCATGTGTCTACACCTCTCATAAAGGCCTTGATGTTCCTGTAACTACCAAATGAATGGCCTGTTTGGACCGAATTATAATATGATTTTAATCTAAGTCAAAGTCAAACAATCAATATTAAACACATCTTTCATGGTCCCACATCTTTTCAATCACACATTTTAAAACTTCAATCACAATCGACTAAAAATCTAATTTTAATCCCCACCAAACACCCTCGAAGTAAAACAGTTGCACAAAAGCAGAATTCATAAAAAAAATACTGAAATACAACCAAGTATTACCTATGAAGAGAATGATTAAAAGAACGGTAACCATCCAATCGGCAAATATCACATTCAAAGCAACTCCAGTAATGCCTAGCATAAGCATTGGTTGTGTTAGGATTAATCAACAAATCTGAATATTCTTGCACTTGAGGCTGTTAATATCACTAACAATATTGACAGTATATAGTAGTGTATTTCCTCAATTTAAGGGATATGTATATATGGTTAGACACCTGTCACTAGCAGATAGGAAAATCAAGAATATTCTTTTTTTTTTTTTTATGATTCAGGTGTTCAAATTTTGCCCTATTTATCCTGAAAAGTGGTGGTCTTCCCCCTGATTCGCCACTGGGGTAAATCCGGATGTGGTAACAGAAATCAAGATTATTATCTTTGTATGTAAAATGTGTGTATTGCAATTCAGCGTATAAATAGAGAATGCAAAGAGAAGCTAATTGAGCTAAAAAAATTCAAAGAAAGAGTTCTGTAGTATTTTTTTTCTTTTCTAACTTGATATCAGTGCTCTAATGGCTAACATCAATTCACGTAGACAAACTCCTCTAAGCGAGTCGAGCACTGCAGCAACCATTCAATATCCTATGAACCAGACCTCACCTTTGGGGATGAACCTCATTCAGACTCCATCAATGAAGCGGACAGAGATAACATTCTGCTTTGGCAAAACATGGTTATGCCCATGATTAGAGGACACAACCTTGAAGGGTATCTGCTAGGAACGAAGCCATGTCCACTAGAGTTTCTAGAAATTCAAACTGTTACTAAAGAGAGAGGAGCCATAGAAATGATTCAAAATCCTGATTACAGTAAATGGGTTTCAAGTGATTAGCTATTAATGGAATGGTTGTATTCATCAACGACCCATGCAATTGCAATGAAAGTGATGGGGTGCACTAGCTCAAGTAAGCTATGGAGTGTGGTCAAGGAAAATTTAAGGGATAATGAATAGATTTGGAGTTATATTTCTCACTGGAGAGTTACGAGGACCAGAAAAGGATCAATGTCCATGGATCAGTATCTTACTACCATCAAATAGTTGGTAGGCAACTTGCAGATTGCTGGAAAAACCATAGATCCAAGTGATCTGGTAACTCAAGTTCTATCTGTACTAGATGAAAAGTACACACCTATTGTGGTGAACTAAATAGCAGGGAGGATATATCATGGCATGAACTCTCCTCTGTTCTCATGACCTTGAGGGCAGGCTTGAATACCTCAATCAAGTTAAGAATGGCTTAAGCACAATAAATATTAATCAGTCAAGTGTGCATTTAACTCTAAGAACTGGTGGTAGATCTTTTAGATCTATGAATAGCGGAAGGTTTTCTAACTTCAGAGGAAGAACAAGAGGCGGGGGTCGAACAGGTAGGATGAAAGAAAATCGAGGACCCTATCAAATTTGTGGGATGAATAATCATTCGGCTAGATGGTGTTTCGATAGATATGATGACACATTTATGGGTAGCAGACCTGGTAACCAGAGTATACAGAACAACTCATCTCCTGTTGCCTATGTAGCTTTACCAAGAATTGTGGATGACTCTACATGGTTTGGAGACTCTAGAGCAAGCAACCATGTTAATGATGACAAAGGTAATTTAGATACTATGAGAATACATGGATGTAAGGAAAAAATGATCGTTGGCAATGGGAATTGTTTGCATATTGCTAATGTTAGCAGAAGAAATCTTCTTTCATTGAGTAATAAGACTCTTGCATTGAATAAATTAATTCATGTGTCTGAAATTTAGAAAAAATTGATCAGTGTTTCTCAATGGACAAATGACAACAATGTAATTATGGAATTTTATCCTAACTGTTGGTCATCTGCGGTTTCATCCTTCAACTATTTATTAATTTCAATTTGGTCATCCATCTATTATTTTAAAGTAATTTCATCATTCAACCTTTTCAAATGTTCAATTTGGTAATCGAACTATACATTAAATTCAATTTCATCCTTCAACTATTGAATAACTTTTCAATTTTATCTTTCGTTCTTTATGATAAATTCAATTTGGGCATCCAATTATTATTTAAAATCAATTTCATCATTCAACTTTTCCGAAAGTTCAATTCGATAATCTAACTATTGTTTAAAAGCAATTTCATCCTTTAGCGTTTTCAAAAGTTCATTTTGGTAATCTAACTATTGGTCAAATGTATTTTCATCAAATCTATAGTCTAAAATTCTATTTCATCCTTCAACTATTTATTGACTTCAATTTGATCATTAAAAACAATTCCATCCTTTCTATTGCCTCTCTCATTTTTCGCTTTGCCAGTTGAAGAATTACGGAGAGGCGAAAATGATGTCGTCAGCAGTGGTAAACACGTATCCGCTTCAAAGCTACACTTTCGGTTCTAAAGAGGCCAAAATGGAGAAAGACACCTCCGTCGCCGATCGCCTTGCCCGCATGAAAGTCAAGTGCGTTTTTTGTTCTGATTCTTAAACCCTAGATAGGTCGAATTGACTGATATCGTTTACATTGTTATGATGTGTTTTGTTTGGGTTTTGAGTTTCAGTTACATGAAGGAGGGGATGAGGACTAGCGTCGATGGAATTTTGTTGGTATGTACTGATTTGTCCATCTCCCCTTATTCAAATGTGTATATATGTATATACTGTGATGAAATAATATAAAGGAACTGGTTCTGTACTCGATTATTGAGCGATTTTGTTTTAATTTTTAGTTCCTCTCTAAAAAGATAGAAACACTAGAGTCCCCATTGTCTTCATAACAACGTTGTAAGCTTGATGAGTTCAGTTTTTTTGTGGCTTGTTACATTTGAAATAATGTAATGTACAGTGTTTTTGTGTCAAAGCATGATTATCTCGGGTATGTTAGCTTTTGAGTTTCTCCACGCTTGTGTTTGGTAATGCAATGCACAAAATTTGAGAAGGTACTGCAAAGTCTTTCTATGTTTACTCATTCTGGATAAAATAGAGAATTGGTATAAGGATTCTATGGAATATGAAGATTTTATTTAGGTTAAAAGGCAAGTTATACAAAAAAAAGGTTACACCCGCTATGCTTGTTGAGTTATTGTCAAGGTCGAGAAGTCCATAAGATGGATGTGGCCAAAATGAGGATGCTAAGATGGGTGTGCAACTAAATTGAAACGAATAAGAAAAGAAATGAGTATATATGCCAACAAGTGGACGCGGGGCTGATTAAACTAAGGTAAGGATGACTTAGCTGGTTGGTCATGTTTTGCTTTGACCTTACGAGGGACGCTCGTAAGATTGAGATGATTTTGGTTGAGCAGGTTAGGGGGGAGAGAGAGGGGAACATCAAAACTAACATAGTTTATTGTAGTTGCTGACGATCTATTTGTTGGATCTCCCACTAGATCTAGCAATGAGTTGGGGAAATGTGGAATAAAGGATTCACGTAGCCAACTTGAAATTTATTGATAAAAAGGCTTATTTTGTTGTCTCCATTGTATTCATCATGGATAAAGAAGGGACTCCCCCAAAGGCGGAGTTATTTCCAATCTACTATAGGGGGTACTGTTGTGGATTGTCCCTTTTATGTTTTAGAGATCTCTAAAACTGAGGGCTGGAACGATAATAAGTCTCCCAAGTCACTTTATTTTATAAACAGTTGAAAATTGTAAATAAATACAAATAAGTAGTGAATGAGAGAGTAGGATTTGTGGGTCCATTAAGTATGTGGTTAAAATGTAATTATAAACAATTTATAATCGATAACCAAACAAGGGCTAAATGGGTTTCGTGTTGTTTAGAACAACTTGGAATTTGAGCCTTCTTTCTGCAACCTGGTCCATAGTGGGATTAAATCTTGTTCAAGAATTGTTTGAAATCCTTCATACTTATTAAGCTTAGAACGTGGCAAACGTAGGTTAAAATCAGACTTTTAGTACATTTTAATAAAAATTAACTTGTGGTTGAAGAGTTGTGGGTCCAATGAAATGGTGGTTAAAATTAATTATTGACTTTGATTTGTGATTTTTAGTAGATTTTAATATACACCAAATGGGGCTAAATATATTACTTACACGGTAGAAGAAGTTGCTAACGGAACATTTTATATAAGATTTTGATATAATAGCAGAGGTCTTGCGTTTGGCATTATAGTTTACTTTATACATAAGGTCTCTGAATAGGCCATTTACTGCTGAACTTTATCCCTTTTTTGACATTTTAACTTGCACGGAGAATTTCTACCTTCTTGTATTTTCTGTGGCTTTTCATCGTGATATTAACTAAGCACGTGGTAAGTAATGTGGCCATATAGCTAATTGAAAAACATGGTTCACACCTACAGGTACAAGAGCATAATCATCCTCATATTCTTTTGCTGCAAATTGGAAATACTTTCTGTAAACTCCCAGGTGGCCGACTGAAGCCGGGAGAGAGTGGTACAATGTTTGACTTCCTCTTACAAAAGTCTATTGTCAATCTACATTTTCTTCTTGCTTGTTTACCAAAAAGAACAACAAAAAAACGACAACTCCGATTCTGGCCATGGACTTTTTGAGTTTATTTTCATCGAGCTTTATTTATCTTCAAAATTTTTTTACATCCTTTTGCAGAAATTGATGGCTTGAAAAGGAAACTTTCTAGCAAACTCGCTGCGAATTCACCTGGTCTTGAGCCAAATTGGCAGGTAATTCTTTATGGAATAATCGCCTGACCTTAGTTCGTGGTAGGTATAGTCTGGAAAAAAATTTGAAATCGGAAAGTATAGTTCAACATTTCAACGTGCTTTAGAGATTATCCATGTGAAAAGGAATGTGCAATGTAAATATGCATAACTAAATGTTATCTCTGATTGATTTTGAATATCCCATTGAGTGTTTTGGTTGGATGTATGCATCTGAGAAAGGAAGGATGAATGTCATATGAATTTGACTTATTTACTCTATATGCACATCTGAGAAACTAAGGCTGAATATTATATGAAATCTTATTTACTGTACACACGAGCTGCATCATGATCTTTGACACATCTCTTTTCTTGGCCTTCTCTTAAGATATTTATTTGTGTATGTACTTGATTCTTCTTTCTCATTCTTGGTTGCAACATTCATGGCAGATAGGTGAATGTGTGGCAACATGGTGGAGACCAAATTTTGAAACCACAATGTACCCTTACTGCCCTCCGCATATAGCAAAACCCAAAGTAATATCATCAGCAAACATCCTTCCATAGTATATGCGCATTTTGGCCTGTATTCTCATTTGCTGTCAACTCAGCTGACCACATATTATTCATGATGTAGGAGTGCAAGAAGCTTTTCATTGTTCACCTGTCCGAGAGAGAGTACTTCGCTGTTCCTAAGAACTTGAAACTTCTTGCTGTTCCGTTATTTGAACTCTATGACAATGTTCAGGTGTGAGAGATTCTTGCCTTGCTCACTGGTTTATTTATCATTTGCTTGATTTGTTCTCCTCATCCTGTCTCCACTAAACTTATGGCAGGAACATAGCATTTGTTTTCACATTTTCTGTTTGGGTTTATGGTAAAGATCATCTTTATATGGTAATCACATAATTTTAAACGCTTCTTGTTTTCCATATCAGAGATATGGACCTGTAATTTCCACCATTCCGCAGCAGCTATCCCGTTTCCAGTTCAACATGATCCAGTCATAGATTCTTCCTAGAAACTCATATGAAGATAGATGTACCTGGAGAATTCAAATCAGTGACTCTGAAAGACCCAAGTTTTGTGGTCAACTTAGCAAATCCAACACCATAACCATGATCTCTCTTCTAGAATAGACGGAGCTCCAAATTTCCTGTTTATATCTTTTAATCTTGTTTGATTTCAGATTTTCATTTAAGAGCGTGGTTTCTTCCCGCAGCCTTGGTTTGTGGAAGATGCCTTCTTCATAATCTCACATTATGATGAAGTCTTTTCTTGTTTCTAAAACTTGTTGACCTGCTCTAATGGCTTGAAAACACCGTTGAGCATTTTGCTTGACACAGAAATGTGATTTGATGTCTAGATTGCTTATGGGATTCAATGTAAGAATTGTTGAGGGTTCTCTTGGCATATTTGGTAAGTTGAATTAGATTCCAGTATCGCACGAAATATGTCAATGTGTTCTAGCCTAGATATAACTCAGACTAAGCACAGATGACAATTTCAATTTTCATTCAGTAACAAATTTAAGCTAATAGGTGTAATCTTATACTGGTTTCGAATGTATCATGTAATTGTTAGACCCAAGTTTTGGTTAGTGAGTATTTAGTTGTTGTTTGTTTGTCTACTATTCCTAATTTTGTCGTTCTGAGCATTGTTTCATTGTAATATGTCATAACTGATTCTAAGAGATGAATGGACCAGAATTGTTTTGTTAAAAGCACCGGTGTCAATTATTTATGTTAGAATCTCTAAACATTCCGTTGGAAATTGAAACTGAGTTGCTTATTTGCCATATTCAATATAGTTAAAAAATCTTGTTCATTGTTTTGTATAATATTGTATACCAAATAAATGAAAAATGGCAAACACATTTTTTCTTTCCGATACATATTGTGTCCAGCCCATTCGACACCTTGAAATCATGATTCAGTAATGTTCGATCTTTCGATTGTAACTCTTTTGTTCATAGGTAAAATAGAAAAAAAATAGTTTGGAGCAAGAATTTGCTTCTACAACAAATTCAAACTAAACTATAATCACTTGCGACGGGGTAGGGGGTATTAATAAATCAGCTTTCGTCATATTTTTTTTGTTTGAAATTTAATAATATTTTTCCACACTAACTAATGATGAAATAAAATCTTGATTTGCTACCGTTATTTATTAAATAGAACTTGACATGGAAATTAAAAGGTGAGCGGTAGTAGTTATCATCATATAAGCGACGTTTGATGAAATTAAGTGGACTAAATTTGTAGAGTAATATTATTTAGCACCACTGTTGTTTAATACCAGCTTAAGTGGTAGTATTAGTGACATTAAATTATATGTTCAATTAAATGAATAACATAATTTCACCTTTAATTGAACTTATTAAAAATGTCACATAAATTGATGCTCTAATACTATTGTTGCTAGCTAGCATTGTTCAAAATTGTATTGATGATTACATTATCTATCTTTTGGTGAATGGATAAAAAGTCTTTTTTATTTATTTAAATACTGGATATAAATATTGTATTTGTAAGTTTTTCTGTTACGCTGCTTTCACTTTGTATATTACGATTATTAATCTCTTCGTAGACAATGCTAAAAACAAAATTAAAATTAAAGTCTTGTGATTATACTCTGCAATCATGTTGAATGCTTCAACTATAACAATCAAATTGTCATTTTGTTCCCTCTATTTCTTTTACAAATAAATTGCTTTTTTGAGTAAAAATTCTAATCTAACGTACTTGTCTGAATTTAGTGATAACAACAAAAGTCATATTCCGTCATTCTTATTTGATTGAGATGTTGCTTTCATAATAAACAAAATATGTCATATTTAAGGAGACAATTATCTGTAATCTTAAATATTAGAGGAGCAAACTTTATTTTTAAAATTTTTTAAGAGTAAGTTAATTTTTTTTAAATATAAATATTATTATTTGCAAAATTTATTTTAAAAATTTTTGCTTTATTCGACCTTCATTAAACTTCTTAAATGTTGAAGCACATTTTAACTAATTATATTATATAGACCCAATTAAGTATTTCTCGGTACATACATATGAGTTGGCTTCAATTCATTTGAGATTAATAGATAATTATTAAATAAATCAATTGAGGTTCTTGAAAAAAAAATTGCTAGTGATGAGGCATGAAATAATTTTTGTTAGACTATGGTGACATAAGACTACTACAATATCTTTATTCATTTTGAAATTTAATAGTACAAAAAATAATGTCAACTAAAATTGAAATTAATCGTTTACTTTTTGGTTAAGAAAAGATACTGATTTCTCTGCCAAGTCATAAATAATTTTTATTATCTAAAATTTTCATAAGAGATGAGCATATTATGGAGGTGAAAACTTGATCTAGGAAGAAATTAATCAAAAGTACAAGGGTTTCTTCTCAACTCTATCTAATTTTCAAGAAAAAAATTTATATGGCTAGAAAATATTAATGGCGAACAAAACTAATAAAAAAGTGTTTTGCATATATTTATATAATCCCTTTTTTTTTTTGAAAATATACAAATGACTTGAGAAATTTCAATATCAGCAGCATGGATTTACTTTTTAATATTTATTGAAAAAAAGTAAAATATGATGGATAATAAGATAGTCTTGTTTTCCATAGACAAATTATATTTACGTGGATTTAGAATATTTTGATACGTAACTTTGAGTTTGAAATTGAAATAAAGTTTTAAAATAAGGCCTCAAAATTCTCAGGACCAACCCCGAATGCATTCCTCCATGACACACTAAATGAGGAGGCCTATATGGACTAACCAATTGGCTTCAAAGACCTCGATCATCCCATCCACGTCCATCGTCTCAAGAAAGGCATTTACGGTCTCAAACAGGCCCTTAAGAGTCTGGGACAATGAATTCAAAGGCTTTGTTTGTTGGAAGTATTAATTAATTTTGTTAGGTTTTGATAGTTTATGATATAATTGGCAAGTGTGTGAACAAAAATGACTAAATTTGATATGTTATAAAAGTCAATGAGTAGGTTGTAATTTTTGTATTTGAGTTGTATAGGTTCTATGGTTCGAATTTCAAAAGAGGACAAAAACGGCGTCGCAATTTCGCTAGACAGTCGCTAAGACTTCGCTTGAGCGGCAGAAACAGAAACATTTTCGCTAGATTGTCACTTGGTCCTCGCTCGAGTGACAAGCTGTCGCTGAACTCTCGCTCCAGCAATATGGTTAGTCGGGAATTTTTTAATCGCGATTTCAATGCTTTTTATCCGATTCATTCAACATTAACCCTATCATATAAATACCAGAACGCCACAGAACGTAAATTTGTAGGTTGAAACATAGAGAGAACTTGAGAGCTTCATCTTTCCATCTTCCAATTCATTGAGAGAATTCAACCTTCATTGATTTGATTATACTTGGTGGAGAAAACATCAGTTCTAGTTAATCCAAATACCAAGCTTATTGAGGAAAATGGACGAATTCACAAAGTCAAGGGTTAGAGAATCCAGGAGGGTTTTGATATTGCAGTCAAGGAGTTGGTATAAGNACCCTATCATATAAATACCAGAACACCACAGAACGTAAATTCTAAGGGTGAACATAGAGAGAACTTGAGAGCTTCATCTTTCCATCTTCCAATTCATTGAGAGAATTCAACCTTCATTGATTTGATTATACTTGGTGGAGAAAACATCAGTTCTAGTTAATCCAAATACCAAGCTTATTGAGGAAAATGGACGAATTCACAAAGTCAAGGGTTAGAGAATCCAGGAGGGTTTTGATATTGCAGTCAAGGAGTTGGTATAAGAGTGCGCAATTCAGGAGAGCTGTCAGAATCTCAGTCAGAAGTTGTTGCAAGGTGTGCAATCCAGGAGGACTGTATTAACTTCAGTCAGGATGTCGAAAGTTCGCGTCGTCGTCTTATCTGCCGGACTGTAAGTTTGATAGTATATAGTGGATTGTGACTGGCAAAATGTCCAGAGTTTTTATCATCTAGTTAGAGTTTCTCATTTAACATTTCACGTGTTTTTTACTGCTTTATTTACTGTTTCATATTTTGCGGTATTCAAATATAGGGTAATTGGACTGTATATTTAACCATTTAGAGATAATTAATTAGCGACTTATTGCTGATTAATTATAATTTTTAATTTCACATTTACACCTATTCGCCATCTCTAGGTGTAGTTTGGTTGAACCGCGTAAATTTCAAAGGATTTTGTT
>CAIGRK010057976.1:0-12154 GCA_903798315.1 Fraxinus greggii | reverse complement strand
AAAATGAGAAACAAACGGGGGCTGAAAATCAAACTAAATTGTTCACCCATATTTAATTTCATGCAATCAATTCAGTCCACTTCGATTTACTCTTGCTAATTTTGCCTCTATATCCGTTGTCGGTCTAATAAAATTACAATCATGCTACTTGTATAAGTAGTTTGTCAATATGTGAGTTGACATGGATCCTAGCCATTGATTTTGAGTGATTTGACCGTATAAAATTAAAGATGAATAATCAAGATAAGACCAAACTCAAGAATTTGCTAGCAAAAGATATCAAGACAAAATTACTTTGAGAAAATTAGGTTCACTACTCTAAAAATGAAACCAATAAGATTAATACACTTAACATAAATTNCAAACTAAATTGTTCACCCATATTTAATTTCATGCAATCAATTCAGTCCACTTCGATTTACTCTTGCTAATTTTGCCTCTATATCCGTTGTCGGTCTAATAAAATTACAATCATGCTACTTGTATAAGTAGTTTGTCAATATGTGAGTTGACATGGATCCTAGCCATTGATTTTGAGTGATTTGACCGTATAAAATTAAAGATGAATAATCAAGATAAGACCAAACTCAAGAATTTGCTAGCAAAAGATATCAAGACAAAATTACTTTGAGAAAATTAGGTTCACTACTCTAAAAATGAAACCAATAAGATTAATACACTTAACATGAATTTAAACCTCTAATCACCGTAATTTATACGTTCCAAAACCCCAAAGAGCTTGAAAACCAATTGCTTACAAAGAGAAACCCCCCAAATGAGGTGTTCAAGGAGTGGAATCTACCAGATGATTTGGCAAAATGGGGACTGAAGTTGGTCTTTAACTATGCTAGCGATGTAGTTTGCAGCAATACAATATCATAGCAGAAAGTAATAGACGTTTTCAGTGTGGATGATGGAGCATGGTATGGTTGGATATTGGAGACGGGCAGATCCAGAAAGGAAGTTCAGTGGGGGTGAAACCAAAAAATATTGGAAAAATCTGAAAACTTAAAAAACCTTAGACAAAAAATCTAAAGAAATCTAAAAATATGAAGAAAAATTAGGAAATTTGAAAATTGAGTGAGGGCGACGTCCCCATTGGTCCTCAAGTAGGTCCGCCCCTAATTGGAGGGGAAGTATACTGACACTGTTGATTTAATGGGAGAATATATGAAGTTTGTGGAGTTTACAAACAATGGAGACATACTAGTGGATTCACACTACAAATGTTAGGTAATTAACTTCTGCAGGTTCATTAGTACGTGCACACCCAAGTGTTCAATATGTTGATTAATCCAATACCTTATGTCAATATGGTTTCAAAGATTCTTCCAAATT
The DNA here is from genome assembly GCA_903798315.1 of Fraxinus greggii. Taxonomy (NCBI): domain Eukaryota; kingdom Viridiplantae; phylum Streptophyta; class Magnoliopsida; order Lamiales; family Oleaceae; genus Fraxinus; species Fraxinus greggii. The sequence goes on along the minus strand of CAIGRK010057976.1, from coordinate 10,816 downwards.
GATTTCTCAAGAATATGGTGAAGATGATATATGGCAAAAAATTGCAAGAAAAGGCTAAATTTAACACAAAACAAGAGCCAATCTTGTCAAAGTACCATTTTTCATCTATACTGTCTCATAAGTCACTGGAGACTGCATTAGTAAATCAATTAGCTATCAAATTATGTAGAGTGAATCTATCAAGGGAATCCTGTTACGACATTTTCTTGAAATCACACCTCAAAGCAGTGAAAGAGCACAACTCTGCCTATGTAAGTTATGTTCATTGCTTCTTGAATTTCAAGGGATTCTTATCATTGCAAGTCCACAGAGTGGCACATAATCTTTGCCTAAATGGTATAACTGTATTAACAATCCTTATTCAGAATCAAGTTTCACAAGTTTTTGCAATGGATATCCACTTAGGAGTAAACATTGGACATGTCATAGTATTTAACCATGCGTTCTATCGTGACGACAATTTCAATCATTTTGTCATTTTTATATTCGTTATTTTGTTCCTATTTGCGCTCATAACAAATGAAGACGTTACAAATTCCCATATTAATTACGCTCAAATTAATTGTCAATTTTTTGAGATTTTGTCATTTTTTGGAGTATTTGTCATTTTTTTTCTAATTTTTGTCACTTTTTTTATTTTTATTTTTTTAAGTTTGTCACTTTTTTTAATATTGAAAGGTGACATACATCACTTTTAATTAAAAACAATGTTACTTTTTTTAAAAAAATGTAACACTTAAACTTTACATATTATTTTTTATTTTTAAAATATTTTTCATATGTTTTTTCAAAAAACCTCTAATTTTAGGTGTATTTTTGTAATTTCCCAGTTACTTTCGGGATTAAATGCATTGCAGGTTTGCTGGTTGCAGATGATTCACCCATATTTAATTCTATACAATCAAAGCAGTCAACTTTGATTTACCCTTGCAAGCTTGCCATTTCTTTCTGCATATGTCAATCTAGTTAGGATAATGCCTTCTGTACAATATTTTTCTACAACATCGTTGACGTAATAAAAAATGGTTGAAAAAGAAATTATTTTTTAAACTGTCTAATGACAATATGTCGTGTGACATATAGTGTATAATGTTGACATTGTACACCAAATATGATCGATCTAATTAAAGTAAGAGCTCTGGTACACTGCCAAAGTAGAAAAACCCATAAACTAATTTTTGATGATAATTAGAAGGAAAAATAATAAACGTCCTTGGACAAACGGTGGCACCACCCTGTAGGTGGGGGGGCCAACATGGCATTGGATGAGTATAATAATGGAAAATGCTACAGGTACAAGAAATCAAATTCCTCTACCTGTCAGTATACACACAACAGGGGAGGGTGGGTGGAGTTTTTGCCAATATTTTAATTTATATGGGGCCCATCCCATATGAGTAAAATTCAAAAATTTGTTGGAAAATCTGTAAAAAAATTCTGTACTCACAGCATTTTTGTATAATAATTCAGATTAAAATCTCCCCCATCTATCCCAATTCTCAGGGGCTAGTTGACCCCTTTCTACGTCCCCTGAACGAGTAGCACGTCCCTAATTAAAATGACCAAAAATACATCAAACGTGATATTCGCAGGTCTCACCTCGAAATGGTGGAAGATTCCCTAACTAATTGGTACACGGGCGGGGTGGGCCGTCTCTTATAAAATCCATTTCAAAATATAAATTTTCAATCACACAAAGAAAGAATCATCATCATTTCTAAAAAAACACGAGTTGCTCTACAATTTGTATAAAAGTAATGATTTTCACCAACTAAAAATATTTAAATATAAATAAATAGTGTGATAATAGGTGCAGATTACCCGCCTCGTTTTAATCGAGTATGAAATCGGGACAAGTAGACAAAAATATTTGATGTGATAGAGAACGAAAATGGTTGTTGCAAATTCGGCCTCTATCAATAATTTTCAGTCTAATTAAATTAATAATTTGATGACAGTCGACGAACTAATACGATTTGCAAGCAAATTGAAGTGGTCAGGTTTGAAAGCAAATCGAAACTAAATAATTTAATTATATAAAATTAAAGAGAACCAATCGAGGTACAGCTTTGCTCAAAGTTGAGCGATCCACAATATTTTTAACCCATTCTTTGTGGTTGAGTCCATGCTGGAGTCATATTTTTTCCTCAACTCATTTCGATTATACATTTTCACAGTAAAATATTTTTTTACGTAAACTTAATTTTTTAATTTTTAACTTACACATTCTCTAAAAAATTACTATTAAAAACTCTATTCTTAAAAAAACATGAGACTCAGCCCATGTTTGGCGTCCTTAAAATTTAAAAAACATAGTTTAGTAAAGTATTTTTTTGGCAAATGTAATTAAAAAGTAAGGAAATTTTTTGAATTTATGTATAAAATATTTATTACATGAATGTGATTGAAAATGAATAAATTAAAGTGAAGAGAAGGAAATCAAAACAAATCCTAGTTTCGCACATGGCAAATAATTGAAAGCAGCAAGTTACCCTAAATTCATCGTTATTTTGTAAAAAAAAAATATTTTTAAATATTAGATTGTTGGAGAACGTGTAATTAAAAGTTTAAAAAAATAAATTTACGTATAATATAATTTAATTGAAGAATTGTGATTAAAAAGAGGTGAGAAAAAATCGATCATGGGTATAATTTTCAAGAATCGTGCTACTTGTACATAATTTTGTACAACTTGGATAACAAAGAGGCCAAGTGGCGCCCCCAATTGTCACTGGGCTATTTTGTCAATAAAGTTGTACATTTTTTAAATTATTCAATTTTCAATAGGATTTGGGTCCGGGTGCGACCCTGACCCTGACCCTGTGTTCTCGGACTCGTCATCAATTCTGATATCTAGTTAAACCCGTCCATGTTCACTAGATTCAAATCCGCCCATCTTCGTATTTTCCCTACTATTTTTCTTGTTCTTCTTCTTCTCATTCCTTCATTTCAAAATTTTCTTCTCTTCTCTCACTTCCCTCTCAGTCCTTCCACTAAAACCCATTTTTCTACTTCCCGGGGTTTTTAGGGTGCCCTATCTTTTTATTTATTTCCTTAAAGTTGAACTTGGGGAAAAATGGACGGAGGACTGTACAATCCTCGAACTGTTGAAGAAGTTTTTAGAGATTTCAAGGGTCGTCGAACTGGCCTTATCAAAGCACTGACCACAGGTGTTTTAAAATTCTTTATTTTCACTCTTCAATTCTTATTTTTTTCTCACTTTTATCGTGCGAGATTTTTTTCCCTTTGGTCTAATGTGGGTTTTTTTACCTGCTATTTTTGTGGTGCAGATGTTGAAGAATTTTACCAGCAGTGCGATCCTGGTTAGGTTTTTCTTAGTTTTTTCTGGGAATTATTTTTCTGTTTCTTTTCAATTTACTACGCGGTGCTTATTTTATGATTCCATGTCAGTTGACTGTTGATAAATGGCTATGTTTGTGGTAACAACAGTAAAATTAATACTAATGCGATCTTAATTTTCTGTGTTTTATTTGAAAATAATTATGCGGTGAGAGCTTTAAGCTGAGTACTAAATTTTAAACTTCCGGCTTGAAATGGTTTATCATTTTGGAATATGAATGATATGTACATTTTTGAAATCCTGGCTTGAAATGATACGTCATTTTCAATATGAATGACATGTACATTTTTGGAGTAATTTCTTATTGATATTTCATTTTGAGTAATGTCATTCATAGCACTGGAGGAGTCAATCTCGTGTCGTGGCTTGTTATTTGAAATATTAGCTTATTGTTTAAGGTAATAGAATTACAGGAAACTAATACCTCAAATAATAAGCTATCATGTAGGATCTATAGTCACTGATTGTGAATAACATTATTCTTTCATTTTATATGGTTGCTACCAATCTTTAAGGGGATTTTTTTTTTGTATTTTGCCTCTTGATGAAATGTTTTCATGAATGAATTTTGAGGGGAATTTTTTGTATTTTACCTCTTGATAAAACGTTTTAATGAACGCCAAGATTTATCAGTGGAGTTGGGTAATTGAGGACTATAATGCATGTAACTCTATTTTGACATCTAGAGGTGTAACAGGACATGTGGCAAACAAACATCATGCTATTAACTATTGCTTTACCTGAACTATGGAAACTGCTTAAAAAACCTGTCTTGATTGTTTTACTCAATTTGATCATACTTTATGTCTAATAAGAAAATTATCCATTTGCGTTGTGGTTATAATTAATGCATTCAATTCTATACTTAAAAATTTAAGTAATGTTGTTTATCTAGATGGCTGATGGTCAGCAATCTAGGTGGCATTAAATGGGACCCATATTCTTACATGTAATAGTTGTTATGTTAGTTAGATAAGGAAAAACCCCTCCCTAAGCCGTGCTTGCATTTTTCTTCCTATAACTTAATGCCATTTAATTGACACTTGACTACAGACCATCAGCAGTCTACATAGCATTATTCTAGAAATTTTCCTTGATGACGGTTCCCAAAATTAATGCAAATTTAACATTGAATAATATAAAATGAATACTATTTTCTTCTTTAATGAATTTTGAAATAAATAGTTACCTTTTGTGGCTGTGGTCTTTTATTTTAGCCCATTTTTGTTAGGAATTAAAATTTAGATTTTAATCTAAGTCAAAATCAATAATTAATTTTAACATCATATTTTATGGGTCCCACAAGTTTTCAACTGCAAATTTCATCAACTTCTATCAAAATTTACGAAAAACTGATTTTAATCCCCACCAAACAAGGGCTTAGTGTACAAGAAAGCAAGACGTTTAGGTAGTAATTGTGGATTATGACACATGGAACACCATTCACTAATATTGCATTAAAGAGCATTGACATGTGGCAATCAAGTGGGATATTTAAATTTCGTCTTGCTGGCATGGTCTGCCATTAGGTTTCAATCACTTTTGTCGCAACCTCTGCATATAAGTAGATAGTTTTGTTTTTCACTCAATGAGAATCATAAGATATGCATTCCTCTTCATTCGTGTGAAAAATCTTGTGTTGGAGATGAATTTAAGGTGATTTTATATATTGAGGTATGAAATAACTCGCATTTGAATTTTAAGTAAAACGTGGTACTATTAGATAATATATGCTGGAAATAACAAGCTTTCTTTTGTGCTGGATAGAAAGTTTGTATTACATCTTTTTCTAGCTATGACTGCCCCATATTATCTAATTTCGTTTGTACGTCGCTGCTCGAGAATACACATATCATCTGTTATGCAAATACTTTTTAGGGCATTTGCATATCCATTCGTTTGACACTTGTATGCAGCTTACCTATGAGTCTTGGGGAGATTTTTTCCAAAAGAGTTGTTATTAAAATGTGGTTGACTTAATCTAAAAAGTGATGTTAATATTAAATTGATTGTTTGGCGACATAACTAACTGCATATTTAGTTGACTAAACACTAATTATATTCTACATATCTCGTAATATTTTCTTTCGTAAAATATATTTATTTTAGCCTTTGTTTTATATTAATTTTTTCAAAATCACTTTTCCTTGAACTGATTTCCATCAATTTATTCTCCAAGTAAAATAATTTTGCATGTGACCCATAACTTTTTCCTACTTTTTACCACACGTTCTCCAACAAAATCACTTCAAAAAAGTCAAAATCAAACAAGGGCTTAGTATACTATAAAATCTATTGAAATAAATACTTCAGTTGAATTATCACACACAACTATTTTAACCAAACGCACTGTTCTGCAAGGGCATAAATGCTTCAACCTTGCTTATTGTATCGTTGCTCTGTTTCTAATGCTACTTGATTCCTCCTATCTCCTGAAGAACATTTCTTATTCCGTGGTCTGTTGTTAGGTTGTATGGGATCACTCCCAAGGCTTTCTTACTATCTGCACCAGAATTCTGGTCATTGAGATCTGCATTCTTTTGTGACCATTAATAGCTTGACTTTGTTCAAGCCAGCTGCTTGATGCTTGCGATAACATCCTAAGATAATTTTCGGTATATACAGTGGGCTGGTATTCCAAACCATGCTACGGATATACTGGCCGTCATTGCATCTTGTGCTCTTATTACCTAGCATTTTTAATTTACCTTTGTAATGTCAAGGGTGGTACTTCTGCATATCTCTGATTATATAAATGAGTAAATTTAATATTTTTTGAATGCCTGGACTTTATTTGTCCTTGAAATGATAGAAAGACTATAGTTGGCCCTCACTTTGTGAATTTTTCTGTATGAAATAACACCTCAGGACACCCTATGGGTGCAAAGTTCATTTTATTCTTATTTTGGCATTAAAATATACCTGGAAATAAAAAAATGGAAAGAGGGTCGTTTTTTTCTAACAGGTTATTTTCAGTTAAAGAAAAAATGTCTGTTAAGAATTTGTGAGATTTTTCTTTTGTCTTCAAGTGTTGTATTATGTGCATTGTTTCTATCTCCTATCATAGTTTGCACTCTAGATTTTTTCTTATGTAATAACATCTATCTTTAGCTCTCTATCAGGTAAGTTTTCCAGTTTGGCCATTTACATCATAGCTTATTCCAAAGCTTTAGTTTGTTACATATATATTATTTAATGCAAGATTTTGTTTCCAGATTTTTAAGTCATCTGATACTTTTATGTTTGCTGGTTTGCTGAAACTGGTGTTATGTGTCTTTCCCGTGCTAGTCATTTGTCTTTAGTAAAGCAAGTAATAGTAATTGCATGCTGTGCTCTACAGAAAAGGAGAATTTGTGCTTGTACGGACTTCCTAATGAGCTGTGGGAGGTTAATTTGCCTGCTGAAGAAGTACCTCCAGAACTCCCTGAGCCTGCTCTGGGTATCAACTTCGCCAGAGATGGTATGCAAGAAAAAGACTGGTTATCCCTAGTTGCAGTCCACAGTGATGCTTGGTTGCTGTCAACAGCTTTTTATTTTGGTGCTAGATTTGGATTCGATAAAGCCGACAGGTACATTTCCAGTGTTGTCTTTGTTTTATAAGATTTCATATATAGGAAGAAACAACACTGGAGCTCTAATCATTTAATCCCTTGGACCTTTTTGCTCAGAGATTCAATCATCTTTGTTTTGACTTCGTGGAATTTTCATTAATTTATTTTTTTCCATTTCTTAGACTAATAAATCATATCTATATTTCGTGTTGCAGGAAGCGACTTTTCAACATGATCAACGATCTTCCCACAGTATTTGAAGTTGTGACTGGTGCTGCGAAGAAACAGCAGAAAGAGAAATCTTCGGTCTCAAATCACAGTAGCACCAAATCCAAGTCAAACTCTAAATCGGTACAGTTTTGAGCACGATAAAGTTATTTGATTGGTAATGGTTGAATATTTGGAGTTCATGGCATCATAATCTCGACGGTGACAACTCAATGTTTATGTTTGATTAATGGATCTTAATTATTATTTAATCTCTATTAGGTCTTAAGGATTGCAATTTGAAATGAATGAATGTTAATGGAACTAATTGGCATACTCTGCTTCTTCGTTCTACTCATTCTTTTATTTGATTAACTGCTCAACACATTGATCCTTAAATTTTTTTAACTGCAGTTCAGAATAAGTTGAAAACAACACTCACCCCTATCAGACGCCCTCTAGTCCTACTTGTATTATTATCTCTCTTTCATTAGTTTTTTTTCCCTTTTTTGGTGATATCATCACTTGTGCACTTTTTGGTGGAAACAGAGAGCATCTGAATCTCAGGGAAAATTTTCGAAGTCAGAGCCAAAAGAAGAAGATGAGAGCCAGGAGGAGGAAGAAGATGAGGAACATGGTGAGACGTTGTGTGGTGCTTGTGGGGAGAACTATGCATCAGATGAATTCTGGATATGCTGTGATGTATGCGAGAAGTGGTTCCATGGCAAGTGCGTGAAGATTACACCAGCTAGAGCTGAGCATATCAAGCAGTACAAGTGTCCTTCGTGCAGTAACAAGAGAGCCCGTGCTTGATGTGGAATGTGGATCTTATTATCTGTACTCTTGTTAAAACTTCCATGTCTTTTCTGTTAGGCCATTTCTTGTTTGAGTATTTGTTACATGTAGAATTAACCTGTGAATGGTACTCTTGTTGTGCAGTCTTGCACTTGGTATAGTATTGTCTAGGTGTGTCCCCTGTTTTAGTTGACTCTTTCCTGTTGGACCATTGCGTTCTCTTGTAGGAATTTCAGTTTGTTTTCTTGGTGATATGATGTGAAGCGCGTTAAAATCACCTATAGCCCCATTTTCTGTGCTAAAATCATTTGGAATTTGCGTTTGTTTTTGTCGAAATTTCACTGGTGTGAAGCTTAAGCTACAAGAAAAAGTGATGTCCAAGCCCTTCAATGTCGATACTACCTATATTTTTCATGTTGGACGACCTTACGAGTGTATTTGTATAACCATTCTGTAACTTTCCAATCCACAGAGAATCTACCAACCACAATACAATATTACAAATCGATATACTCGATGAGAATGATCTAACTTGGGCCAGGACCTGGACCTGGACCTAGATTAGACGAGCCTAGTTTTCCTTTGTTCATTGAATGGACTTTTTCCAGCTTCAATTTGGCCCGGAAATTGGTAATAAAGGATTCAGCTTTCGAATTCACGTCTGGGCTTGGAAATAAAGCCGGCGAGAGGTGAAACGGCGACGTATCGCAGCCTTGTGTGGATGAGGGTGTGATGTCAGAATCCACGTCATCAGGTTCCGGTGACCCACTCCGGGAGCTGGCATTGCTGTCTATCCTCACGTTGTCACCTTGCCCCAAAAATTTCCACGCCGGCGTTTTGAAGAACGGCGGCGGAGGCGGCATAGTCATCAGTGGCGATTCTCCTCCGCTGTTCGAATTCTCATCAGCTTTTTCGAAGCTGTTCATCTTTAGGAGTTCTGGAGGCTTGTGGGTGGTTAATGGTACAATTTGGGCACTGAGTTTTGGCTCACGTTCTGCCTTTGGCGGCGGAGGTGGAGGTGGTGGGATTGGTGCTGGATTTGGTGAAGTAACTATTATATGTCCCTTTCTTTTGGATTTCTTGGATGAGAGCATATTGTCAAAGACTGGAGGTGGCGGCGGCGATGGTTGTGGAAGTTGGAAATGTAGCTCAAGAGTTTGAGTATGATGAAAAAGAGAATCCAGATTATCAGCACTCTTTCGCCTTTGCTTTTTCTTCATCTTATGATAAAGCGAATTCAAGCCCGTTGCATCACCATTTTTTCTGTCGCTTATGCCGCTCTTTGGCTGCAACACCGGCGGCGGTGGAGGAAGAGGAGGAGGTGTATTCGGTTTTGATCTTTCCAAGTTTCTCTCCACTTTCGATTTTTCCTTTTTACGCGCAACATTTTCATATGTTCTCTTTGGCTTTTCTATATCCGGTTTCTGAGCTGGCGGCGGCATGGCTGGACGTGGCAGGGTATTTGAAACTTCCTTGGGACGCCTTGCAGTAATTGTATCAACATAACTATACTTGGTATTCTGCTCTCTTTCTCGATCAATTTCTTCTAAGCTCCGGCCGCGGCGATGAAGCTGGTTCGTGTTAGAAACCCGATATGTATCGACATGTATATCATCGTAGAATCGTCGGCTATCATCTCCATATGTCCAATTTGATGAAAATGCGCGTAAATCTGGGCAAGAAGTACTAGTCCTCCTCATGGTGGAATTTTTGTAGAGCTTATTTTCATTATCCAAATATTGATCATCGCACCATTGATTTGCAGTAGTTGAATTTGATTTCTGGGCTTCATCTGTAGAATAATTATACCATTGATGTGGGGTTGATGTATTTGATTTCTGGGTTTCATTTTGTTTAATGGGTGAAGTTTGATATTCATAGTATCTATCTCCATGGTTGTTTCTGCTAAGAAATCCAAACACAACAGCAGCAAGGACCAGTACTAAGTTTAAAGAATCCCAGCTTCTCTTAACATTGTTTGGTCTAAAGATCTGAGCACTCAAAGAAAGAGTGGACGGAACTACAAAAACCAAGAAGAGAACAGCTGCTACCAGCAAAAGTATCACCACAAGTCCAGAGCTGAAAAGGATGGAAGACAAACGGTGGCGGAGGTGGAGACTGGCGGTTCTTTGTAGCCAAAATGGTGTTAAATCTTCCCCATCTCCATCCCATTCCATTGTTTTAGACTGTTCTTTGGGAAAGGTGAAAGAGGAGCCTTTGTAAGAGACGCCCTTTTGCCTTTGCTTTCTCTTTTGCTTGTGTAATATGTTGAGTGACTTTGCCTTATTCGCTTTTGCTATTTTCTTTCATTAATTTATAAGATATTATCATAAGTTTGGCACGCGCTTTACTCTTCGGGCAGTAGTAAACTCTACCGTGAAAGAGCTGCTTTCTCAATTAAACAAAATACTTAAAACACATTCGAAACTAGCTTTTTAATTTCAAAAGCAATTTTTGGCTTTTCAGAAACCATGTCAAATGAGTCCTAAATTTATCGAGAATAATATTCAATTCTTTTGACATTCACGTCTTGTAATTTTAGAAATGGAAGGGTCGTGGGATTAATTTATTTATAATCTGGTCAATTTGTTGCTATTAAATTATTGTAAAAATATGGAGTTTGAAGCTCAAGTGTAGGTTTCTTGGCTGTAATTCTATGAATGACAACCAATCAACACCGCGTATTTGATTTTGAATAGTGAAATAATTGTATATCAAATCTCGGTGGTATCCTCGACGTGAATGATGTTCCGACTGCTCCGATCAAAGTAAGCTACCTGCAAAATGAGGTCGGGGCTTTTTTCCCCCATCGTATCTCCGGCGTGAGAATTAGCAGTCGATTTTTAGGGAGTAGGTAAACAATATATGAAAATTTAACAAGTTCGGGTTTCAAGAAGAAGCT
>CAIGRK010057844.1:0-10140 GCA_903798315.1 Fraxinus greggii | reverse complement strand
TCGAACCTGCACAATTTTATTGTTTGCATCATCTCTCCCTTTTATTCATCTCTTTTTATATTTGTATTTATTATTTGAATTAATCTATTAAGTCTTTACTTGCTTTGAATTTAGATTAATTCTTCGTAAAAGCTTTAAAAATCAATTCACCCCCTCTTGGTTTATTATTCTTGGGCTATCACGTTTATACCTAACAACACCTAAAGGAGTATAATGCGAAATTCAATTAACAAAAAGTAAAATTTTACTTTTATTTATTGTTTCTGGATGATTGAGTTTAATGTAAAATTAAGCTCTGATTGTCAATCATGTAATGTAGATCAAAAGCTATAAAATAAAGAACACCAAGTTTGGTAACGAAGGAAAACACCTTGAAGAACACTTTACATAGATCAAAAACCTTCGGACAAACCTGACGAAAATGATCCACTAAAAAAGATAAGTCACGGTTGGTCCAAACATAACTAAACTTTAGTAGACTCTGACCATCCAACCTGTAAATAATTGAAAAACCTCTTCAATTGTGTAACTTGCACTTTCTAAAACTCTGAACTTATTTTACCTCCGCGTAGATCATCATGAACAAACTCGTTCCAGAATAATTGGAATTGCAACTGTCTCTTCCCAATTTCAGAACTCTGAAGGTTTATTGGTGAAGGTAAAGGTTTTTGGTGTTTGTTTTATTAATCTTTTGTATTTTGATTTTTAGGTTGAATTAAGATATTTATGGAATGTGTTATTGACCTCTAATAATATGTTCTCTCGTATGAAATAATGATTCAACATACATTTTGGATTGACTATGCTTGGGTATATAATATCAAGTGTTTGAGGTTGAATAGGATTGAAAAAATTGTCAAAATCTCAATCAGGTCTCTGTAAGATAACAATGCCACTCGAGCGCTCCTCTCCCGGCAAGTCAACTGCTCAAGTGTCCAAGGCATGACCAACGAGCAGTGATGCTCTTGTTTTTTCTGCTCTAGTGCTTCCAAGCAGTTGGAGAACGATTTTGCGACAACGTTTTCTCCTTGTTCCGTCTTTGAATCTTTCAATACCTATACTATCAACCCCCAAATCTTTTAACTTTAATTACAACTTAATAACTATTATTTTGGACACAAGAATAGCCTATTACAATTTAGATCTATCAGAAAAGAAGTTATTGTAGTAAATCATCAACTTCTATGTTGGATGGAATTTATTAAGTAGTTCCCTATATTAGGATGTCAAATTCTCTCTAAAATCGAAAGTCATGTGTTTTATTCCATCAAGTAAAGGGGTTATAGAGTGGGCACTGGCTAGAAGGTGTGTTGGTATTGTGAGGCTTAGTTTCTACTCCAAATTCTCAATTAATCTTGGATAATATGGCTAGATGTGTCAAATTTACTTCTTACATATTGTATCAGAGCTACCTTCATGCTTGGTTATTCAAATTAAGAACATGTGAACAGTTACATATTTGTTCTTATGCATAAATAATTTTTTTAAGTTCGAATCTTCTACCTATTGAGGTTGCTGCTTTCTTATGTATATAGAATATATGTGATGTTATTGGCTTATTAATTGGCTTTGATATGTGATGCAAGCTACAAAATACATGGGACTGCAAATCTTTTAAAAAGAATGCGTACAGAAACTATCCTATTTTATTTGTTTATATACAGAATTTTTTGAATATTAGTGCATGTTATAGAATGTTTTCTTTACATTTAAGTATGTTATGCCTCTTCCAATGAGGCTCCAGTATGGCCATATGGCAGGCACACAGCAAGTAAATCTCGGCCCGTACTCCATGTCATTCTACCCATGTTGTAATTCGGCCAAACCCCCACAAAGAGTGAACCTTTATGAAGATACCGAACCATCATAGACGAGGTGAGGATAGTAGGGGTTCTATAGAGGATCTTCTATGTAGAATCTTCACTGAATGATTGACGTGAGTCACTGTAACAGCAACCCTACCAAGTCAAAAGGCCAAGACTAAAGCCCTATGCATCATGTATATGATGGTAAAAAGGATTATAACATTAAATGCATTTGATTGATTGACGCCTATGGTAAGAGGCCTCAGCCGTTTAGATAAGGCCACGTGTCTTTCAACCCAATGGCTCTTGCTCATCTCGTTTTATTATAAGAGCTAACACATTAAACCATTCACGGGTAATGCAAGTTTAAACTCTCAACCTATAACTTTGCTCTCTCTATATTTACTCATACATTCTTCCAAAGTTGAACCCCTTTTTCACAAGTGGCTCACGTCTAAAGTATGTCACACATTCAAATACTTAAATCATTAACTGACTTGATCGTCGGAGTGCATNTGCATTTGATTGATTGACGCCTATGGTAAGAGGCCTCAGCCGTTTAGATAAGGCCACGTGTCTTTCAACCCAATGGCTCTTGCTCATCTCGTTTTATTATAAGAGCTAACACATTAAACCATTCACGGGTAATGCAAGTTTAAACTCTCAACCTATAACTTTGCTCTCTCTATATTTACTCATACATTCTTCCAAAGTTGAACCCCTTTTTCACAAGTGGCTCACGTCTAAAGTATGTCACACATTCAAATACTTAAATCATTAACTGACTTGATCGTCGGAGTGCATGTGGTCGCCTGCCCAACCGCTGGAGTAGATCACGTGTAGCTAACAATTTGTTCTAGAGTGCAAAAGGTTACGTGGACGTGAGAGGCCCTAGGATCTACTGACCATGTCTCTCCTACAAAAGGCGAGATCAAAAAAGTATATAAATTATTGTAACGATATAATAGCTTGTATTTAATTTGGTTATAAAGCGTGCTTTGTATTTAATTTGGTTATTATCAAGTTGCTTATTCATCTCCATTACTATTGTTGTTTTTGAATACATGCTACTTGAAACGCAAATTGTTTATCAAAGCCTGATGAATATTTATCAGATTATGTCCGACGCATTAAAAAAAAAAAAAAAAAAGTGCTCCTTTTTTAAACATGATCATTATTCTATATATAGCACTAAATTCATATGTATTTTGAAATACAGCTTTTCTCCATGTACAGAAAACTTCCTACGGATATTAACCAGAAAACTCACAATGTGTGGGCCCCACCATGTATTAAAAACAAAAAAAAAATGTGCGGGACCCACATGTGTGAGTATTCTGGTGAAATTATGTGGGTTTGGCTTCTGTACATGAAGCAAAGGTATTTGAAATATGACATTTCTGACCATGGAATGTCTTGGAACCTGTTATTGTAATTTCAGTGTGTATGTTGAGTGAGGTTACAATTTATTCAGAATTAATTGTTGGAAAAAAATGAATTCTTGGGCTACTTTTGGCATAATTTTGAGTAGTACCCATTTTTTTCATTTGGAAGATCAAAGTTGATTTATATTCTCTTCCTCCATGAGAATATCGAAATCATATATTTAATTGTCAAAGTTGATGTTTGAGTGAATGAGAAATTAAATCTCAAAGTTGATGAATTGGAAGAGGTTCATGTGTTGGAGAAAAAACTAATTAATTTTGCCCCACCTAAGAAGTTTATAAAAGCAAAGACTACTTTATATATATTTACACTTTGGAATGATATAATCATGTGGAGCATAGAGGCTATCTCCACGGGCGCGCATAGGAGAGTGCAAATCATGGACCGAATAAGCACTTTGGGCCTTGAACTTATGTGCGGGGAGAATGTCAGACAGAGTGGATCTGCAACAATTTTTCTGTTTTCGTCAAAAGTCTTGGTGGTCATGTTTAAATACATATTTAGTTTGTCATTGTAGAAGGTGAAGTGCTCAGATTCTACTGATTTTTGTTATATCTTGGGAGACGGACACTCAAAAGAAACCTCAAGAACATACAGTGAGGGGTTAAATCTGTTTTAAATATACTATGCAATACACATGACTCGATTTACAAATTCTAATTTCATGAATGGTTCTTTTTTTTATTAATAATAAAATACGGTTATATTAATATGTATATCCATTTCTGTATTTGAAACCGATCAAATATATTTATATTTTGATCCATTCATTGAAGGCCACTTGTAATTTTCTTTAAACATGATTAAACTATGAAACCCACATGTTTACAGTTTCCCACTAACCTATTGGTATTTAAGGGATGATCTTTAATTGATATTCATTTGTGATGTCATAATATTTTGATTCGAGAATTTAGTCAACATTCAGTATCTAAATTTTAGATATGCCATTTGGGGTTTCGGCATGTTATTATAACTTAAGGTTAGTGATCGAGCAAAATCCCACAAGCATACGAAATTGTGACAAGTAATAAATGTAGTGAATAAAGTATCGTCATACATTGAATAAATTATAATTCAAGCATACTAATTTTCTATCAAACTCACATTGTTATAACACAAAAGAGATTATGTTGTAATTGTTCCAAGTTATTCTAAGAATTATGTGAAAAGCGTTTGTTTGTATCAAATTATGGAATGATTAAATTGGATTTAGAATCCGTATATTGTTATCTATTTCAATTCTCAATTATGTAGTTTAGTTTCATTAATGAATTCTTGAAAATAGATAAATCCTATTATGTTCAACTTTCTTTTCAAGACAAGTTAAGTGCATTCTAAGTACGACTCAATCGTATTTTTAGTTTGAATTCGTATGAATAGATTGCACTATGTTAGGCTTTTAATTATGTAATTGACAATTCTGTAAACAAAAGGGACTTAATTGTAAATGTTGTTAAAAGACAAGGAGTAATATGCAATTATATGAAATTTGGTTTTTTAGGTCTAGGGTTCGAGTATGGGAAAAGAAGGAAAATACGGCATGGATTTTCGCTAGACTGTCACCATGGATTGACTCGAGCGTCACAAATAAAACCTCCATCGCTCGACTGTCGCCCATTCTTCGCTCGAGCGACAGGCTGTCGCTCGACTGTCGCTAAGCCCTCGCTCGAGCGACAGTGCTGTCCGAAAAATTTTTATTTCACGATTTAAAAGCTTTTTCCCTGGCCCATGACTTTCCTAACCTACCTATAAATACCAAAACATATCTGAACGTGATTTAAAAAGGTTGAATATTGAGAGAGCTTCATCTGTGAGAGATTCATTCTATTTTATCTTTCAACATTCGTCTATTTTGATTGTTTTGGTGAGAAAAACACCGTTCCGATAATCTAAATACCAAACTGCCTTTCTTCTACATCTAGTCAGAGTTTTGAAGATCGAGGGAAGTTAATTGGAGTTTCAGTCTGTGAAGAACAAGGTGTTCTTCATTGATCCACAGGAGATAGACGATTCCACAAGGTTTGGAGTACTGCAGGGTAACAGATTCTACAGAGAGCTTTAGTAACAGCAGCTAAAGATTGGTGCAGGGGAGCACAGGATCCAAGGAGAGCTGTAAGGAGTGCAGTCAGGAGATCAGATAGTACGGGTCGTCTAGTCTGATGACTGTAAGTTATTAAAATCGTTTACATTAGATTGACTGGTAAAGTGTCCGGAGTTTTTCCTAGTTGGGTTTCTCCGTGATCATCCGGCATTGATTTACTACTTTCGCTTTGTTTATTGATTGATCATATAAACTGCGGTATTCAAACTTAAGACTAAAATGACTTGCAAGTTTAATCAGTTAGAAAAGAATTAAAAAATGACCTGTTATTAATTAATTTGTTAGTAATTTTAAATTTTGCATTATACACCTATTCACCCCCTCTACGTGTTGTTAGAGTCGAACTACATAAATTTCAATTGGTATCAGAGACTTAATTTGATTCTTGGCCCTTTTTATATATTCTAGATGAGTCAATCACTGTTCGTGCCTCCGTTCTTTAATGGAAGCCTACTGGATAGCTTGAATGAGAGCTTTCCTTAAGGCTTTGGATGAATGTATTTAGATTAGCGTTCAAAATGGTTGTGCTCCACTTTCAACAACTGTTAATGGTGTTGTTACACATGCTGATATTACTTTATGGACTAAAACAAATTTGGATGAATGTAACTGGAATAGTAAGGGCATTCATGCCTCGTTCATGGATGTGTCTACTGAAGAATTCAGGAGAGACTCGATGTGTGAAACTGCTAAAGAAGTTTGGGATATCTTAGAAACCACACACGAGGAAACTAAAATGATTAAGAACTCCAAGTTACAGATGTTGACCACTAGGTTTGAGGAAATTAGAATGAGAGAAGATGATACTTTTGATGCCTTCTATGCGAGTTTGAATGACATAGTCAACTCGTGTTTTAACCTAGGTGAAAGGATCCTCGAGCCCAAAATTGTTAGAAAAATTCTTGGATCCCTGCCTGGGACGTTCAGACCTAAGGTTACTGCGATAGAAGAAAGTAAAGATTTAGATGCTATTAAGATTGAAGATCTCGTAGGATCACTTTAAACCTATGAACTCACCATTTCTCAACCTAGAAAGGTTAAATCCATCGTCATGAACACCATTAGAGAAGAGGAGATCGATTCCATTGATACTGAGACTCTGAGGGACGATAAAATAGCCTATTTCGTAAAAAAATTCAAAAGGTGATGAGGAATAGGAGAAAGCCTCAGGAGCGTGAAAGTGAGGTCCCTAATTTATTCTCGAGAGGTAAACATGAGAAAAACACCTCTAGGACTCCCATTAAAAAATCTCAATCTGTTCAATGCCACAAGTGCAAGGGGTATGCTCACATTAGGAGTAAATGTCCTAATCTGAAGAGGAGTTCGGGTAAAGAATGACATAAGTCTTTAGCTGTGACCTTGAGTGATGATGAATCAGATTCCAGTTCTCAGAATGAGACATCTGGTGGTGAGGACGAACAAAAATTTCATGGCCTTCACCTTGAGTGCTACAATAGAATCCGACCATGAGATTGAGAATGTTGAAAGGGAGGATGAGAGTGAACAATCTGCTGAAGAGTCTGAGGATGAGACCGACATTCACGAGTCTTATCGTGAACTGTTTGAAGAGATTCTCAAAATTAAGAAGGTCAATAAAGTCGTCTTAAAAAAGGCTAATGAGCTTGAACATGAAAAAGAAAAACTGCTAGGTTACCTTCAGGACTCGAACAAAAATTTAAATGAGTTGAAGTTGGTTAATGAAAACATGGAATCTAAAGTTAAATCATTAACGACTGATCTTGATAAATCGAACGCTCAACTCCATTCCTTTATGAGTGGCTCGCAAAAGCTGGATAATTTGCTGGAGATGAACAAGCCTACAGGTAATAGGCATGGTTTGGGTGGGTTACGTTCATAACAATGATGTAACTGCTAGTGCATCAAGGACCACATTCGTTCCGACCACTAACAAAGCTCAAGAGATTGCTTATCCTAAACCCAAAGGAGAGCATGTCATAGGATCAATGCCTACCAGACAGCATAGGCTCAATTGTCCTACATATCGGCAACAACCACCGAGCAGGTTTGAACCTAGGTTCATTCCCACTTGCCACCACTGTGGTGCTTTGGGGGGCACAAGACTAATTGTCGTAAATTCGTTACTAGAAGTAAAAGTTAGGATGTCTCGAGCACGGTTAACTTTCTTGCCAATCAAGTTATCCACTTATCTGAGATGATGACTCGATTAACTAAATTAATTTCTACTTCTAAGAAGGCCTGGGTTAAAAGGAGTGATCTGGAAGATCGTCAAAATGGTCGTGCTCTTAACGGTAATGACATTCAAATTTCACCATGATTCGGTGTTTAGGTGCATGCATGAGTAGTCCATTGAGTCCATTCATTCCTACATGCATCCCATTTATTTTATTTTATTTTTGTTTTTTCTATTTTTATCATTTTATTTGCTTTATGTATTGATTTCAGAAACAAAAAAAAAATTGAAAATTGAAAAATGAAAAATTACAAAACTATCTTCTTGGCTAACGACACATTGTAGTGATTTTAAACATGTCATGTGTGACTAAGTGTACATTTATCTGTTTTACATTGTTATTTCCATTACTTGGTCCGGTTTAATGTGGAGTATTGAGTATATGTGTCGTCATGTATAATTTGCACAGCACACACTACGATCTTGTGAGTGAGTCTGGACCACATGTGTGAGATTTGGAATGGCAGTCAAGTGTTAGTAGGGTAACCTCAAACGTCAATTGACCCATATTTAGATGATCTTAGCTCGCAATGAGTTTCCTTGCATTGCTTGAAAAATAATAAATAAAAAAAAATTATGTATACCTATTTGGATCATCTTATACTTTTCTTCGAAGCCTATTTGACTCGAGCAATTAAGCTCGAGGGATTTCTTATAACTTGATATCTATGGTCATCTGATTTAGGTTAACCGGCCTATATCTCGTTACACGGGTCAATTTAGTCTCTTGATGGAAAAGAGTCTGCACATAAGATGTAAGTTATGAACATAATGACATAAAAAATTTACATGCTCAATTTCAAGGGAAGAAAATAAAATTTATCATCTAATTGAGCTCGTTTTCAGGTCCTAATATTCATTTGGGTTTGATTTTCATTTGTAGGGTTTATTCTCACGTAAATGTGATGTTTGCATGTCATTTCTCACAAATTTAAGGTTTGGTGTCATTTTCACAAGAAAACAGTGGTACTTTACACGCATTAGTCACTTGTGCACTTTACTCCATCTTGAACTTAATTGAGTACGTAGGAAAGTCTTTATTGATAATGCTCGACTTTTGAATGTATGCATGGTTATGATCATCGGGTTGTCGGGAGCTTGATTTGCTTATTTTACATATTATTAAAAAAAATAGCATATTTTTCTTAATTTTAAATATGTAGTGCTATTTCTGTCATTTGAGTTTTCGCCCACTTATCGTTGGGCCTTTCTCGAGTGACAGCCCGTTTATCTGAATTTTAACACTATTTTTTCAGTGCTTTACGCAAAAATTTCACCTGCTTCTTTCAATTTCTCTCAATTTTTCCCAACCCATCTCAAATTCGTCATTCTAATCACTTATTGAACATAAAACATCCTTTATTTGATAGATATGCATACGTTCTCAACAAGTTTTCAAGGTATTGCTCCAAACAACCCATATTTCTCAAGTTTTAGCATTTCTTCATGTTTCCTTGATTCTTGCTTTGATTTCTTGAGTTGCACTTCGTATTTGGTTATATTCCATGTAGTTACATCTCACATTTCATCATTTGGTGAATTTCTTTCGTTTTGAGTTGCTTTGATTCCACATGGTGTGATTTGGTTCATTTTCAATTTGGGGTTTTTGTTGATTCCGAATTCATGGATGATGGAGATTAAGTTAGGAGTTGTTGTTAGGTTGTAGTTGTGTGGTTGTGGTGGTGCTTTGATGACAACGTGGTTGGGCTCCTTGTTTGGATTACTCATGCCACATTTGTTCTTTGATTGATTAAGTTACATTGTTTGGAATTTGGCTTAGTCCGTTGGAGTGCCACATTGTTGGGAGTGTACAGTTTGTTAGAGTCGGTTTGTGCATTTAGGTTGGTGTTGGCATCATGACACGCATCATGTCTTCACGTCACCTACATCAAGGTATCACTCCATGTCATTGTGCATTCATGCTAGAGTACATTGAATGTTGCCTCATACGTCTCGATTTGAGTGCATTCATGCATCTCATGCATTTCATGAGTTAGTTTTTCTTTGATCGAGGTTTTAATGCTTTGGTTCAATTCATTTCAGATGCCACCTAAGAAAGCACGCACAGCCACTTCCACTCATGATACCTCCACCTCTTATAGTCGAACTAGGTTCATCTATGCGGTCGCCCAAGACACGTTTGGGTTGCAGTTTTCTTTACGTCCAATTCTTTTTTAGTGCGAGGTCACCATGTCTGACCTACCCCCAACCTCACTGCTTTCTTCATATCTCAGGGTTGGTAACCACTGTTGGTAGAGTTAGCCCCCACCGAGTCTTTTGGTTCAGGAGTTCTATGCTAACATCCATGATATTAGTAGGTCGTCTTTTAGGGTTTTCCTTCAGGGTAAGACAGTTAAGATTACTTCGGACGTTATTTCGAGTCTTATTCATATTTCCCGGATCGTCCATCCCTTATTCCCTTATCTCACTCATGTTTTTCTTTCGGCAGACTCCTTGGTCCATTCGACATTGTTTAGCACACCGTTGGAGGGAGGTCCAAGTGCGATTCGCACTAGTTCTCTTCCGACTAACCTCCAGATTCTATTTGCATGATGAGTGTATTTCATTCATAC
>CAIGRK010057839.1:0-17358 GCA_903798315.1 Fraxinus greggii | reverse complement strand
AAAAGAAATATAAAACAACTCACAATGTTGTGTCTGATATCCTATTCCTCCAACATGGCCAAAGATGATGCTCCGAAATAGTGTAGCGAATGCAATAAACTATACATTCTAGGAAGCACTTGTAAAAATCTTCACTTATAGGGCTATGGTGTTCTACATCTACAAATGCTACTTGAAAGTATCTGCTCTGTAGCCACTTGATCTTTTTGCTCATGAAAATGTATCAAGACAACATGAAATGATTAGAAACAATTAGGTAAAAGTTCAAAGAGACTATCCAAGATAAAACACATTTCCCAGAGCCTTCATAATGTGATCTGGCAATGAGTAAATTGTTTTCAACAATATGTAGGAATAACTAAATTAATTATCAAACAATACATATAAATGTAATTATTGCAATTAAAATACAAACTAAAAGAGTACACGCATACATCTATCAGATATCTGAACAACTTTGATAGAAGCTACTTGCAAATGATGATTCATCAATTGTTTAAAGTTTTCTTAGCAGCTGTGTTATATGGATTTTAAGAGCATAACAAAATTACATTTTTTAATGTAAATTTAAGTTTCCCTATTCAACTACTTGATCACTATCAAAACAGGGAAAGAAGACAAGGCGCATTTACGAAAATGGAATTGAGTAAGTTTTCCCATTCAGAAATCTGTGGCTTTCCCTGCAAATACTAAGGTAATGTCAAAGCTGACAAAATAACACGTAGAGGCTTAAAATGAAAATCCCAAAGAAAACAAACTTGTTATAGAATATACTTGTTTCCCTAATGAACCCTCCAACAATAGTACATAAGCACACACAGACAAACACATACACTTTTCCCATTTTTTCAATTTGTCTGCAGTAACGAACTAAATCAAGAAATCTAACTTAGCCATAGAATTCTAATTTATATCAGAGAATCCATGGTAAGCCGTACATGAGGTAGCACCAAATATGAGAAGTAATATGGCAGAAATGATATATGGTAAGCTGAAACTGCCACCAATTCCTCAACATCTAATGTGATATCCTCCATAGGCAACAATCAATATCTTTTCAATATGGATCCTTATGGAATAGATTATCTAAGAGAGATGTAAGCATGTTATCAATCTTAAGACAAAAAGATGTTTAAATGAGACGAGGGTACAAATGAAGTGAATCATAATGATCAATAATTATGGAACCCATACATGGACGTCTATGTGAGAGTAAAATGCTTACAAAAAGCATATCTTTGTTCAACTGAAACTTCACAAATTACATCTAAGCCACACAAGCACAAGCCAAATTTATTAGTTCAGAAGATATTTGCATCCCGTTGAAGGTTTCAATAATGAATGAGCATATCTATCATCAGCACAATGACATCAATTGAAAAGGTTATTGCTATAATGTATAGTTTGTTTTTTAAGGGCTAAAATATGTAAAGTTGTCAAAAACGAGAAAATTCATTATGATGATATCTTGAGAAAGGAGAAAAGAACCTAGAGAATGCAACACACATTTAGTCATACAATTGCGAGTGGAAGGGAAGTTACAAGGAATAGAAACTTCTAACATAGTAAATAATCTTTGGTTTATCTCATTTGATAATATCACCACCCTAGTGCACATAGAAAATATACCAAAAATGCTAAATTACTACACAAGCACACGGTAAACACTAAATAATCCCACATAATCCCACTCATACACTACCTTTCCATGAGCGAGATGAAGAACTGCATTTGAGATATAACTGAATTAAAATACTCTCTATCTGATGATTACAACAAGAAGTTATAAAATAACTTGTTAGGAGCAATTTATCTGCATCATCATTAACTATTTTGATCATAAGTTCACATATCAAAGAACTTAAAAAATAAAAGATCAATAAGATACGATAATCATATCTAAATACGTACCTAGTTGTTTATTTTTTTAAGATGAATAACTGGGCTTGCTTCTTGCTCTTCCAACATTTGATTGCTCCTTGTGCTGTAACGATTAGTCACATTTTTTTGCGAATATCATAGTGCTCTCATCCTCCAAAAATTATTCATCCCCTAACAACAATAAAATACACTCATCAATTTACAATAGACAAACTTTAACCTTTGCCCCGACCCAATAAGAAGAATAAGGAGAATTTAACAATTGAACTATAGAATTCCTATTATTTAATCCCAAGGTTGAATCTCCAATACTATAAAATAAAATAAAATAAAAAAGTATTGTTTTCGTTTTTCCTAGATTTAATTTTACTCTCAGCAATCCAAAGTTTTCTTAAACATTTTCTTCATGCCTTGTTTCTTCTTCAGCTTATCAACCTGCCTATTCAAGAAAAAGAAAAAAATTAAAACATGAAAGTTAAGCGTAATTTTATAAAAATTGGAGAATTTGAGTACATCTTGTAGTAAGGTCCATTTGTTTATCTTGTTGTGGCTTTCTCTATTGTTTGTAATTTGCTTCCCTACAATTTCATCTTCTTCCCCTTCCAAGATTCAGATATATCAATTCAGATATATCAATTCATAAGTACAACTGGCAAGAAAAAAAATTTAATTTCTTGAAAAATAAGAATAAATTAGGCAAATTCTTAAAGGAATTTTTGATTAGTGAACAATATTTACAATTTAAGAGAGAAAAAATTTGAGAAAAATAATTATACACTTACATTTTGAGGATGTTGTGGTGCTTTCTTAAAATTAATACTTAAGCTAATATTATTATTCATCTGGCACCCTAAATATTTTTATCTCGTTGTAATCGCAGTAATTATCCTCTGGTAAGAGTAAAATTCAACAAATCAAACATGGATTCATCAACTGACTAGAATTATGATCTCACTTATGCATTGTTATGCATTGACATAAAGAATTGGTATAAATTTACAGAAATCTGAAAGAGGAACTAACCTGAGTTCTCAAAATAGCCTTAAGATCCGGTCTATTATTTGTTACAACCTTTTCTTTCTACTTATAAGAACCTCCGCCAGCCAGAGCTGGTCCTTCATCCTAGCTCTTCCTGCCCAGTTTTGCAGGCTCCACAAGGGCCTCTGAAACTTTGTCACAACTGTACTAGTAGCCATCTTCTTCTTTACAGTTATAAAACTGAATAATCAATAGTTTTTGGGTGTTCTTGGAGAGAAATGAAAAGGGAAAGGAAAAGTGAAGGCGGTTCTTCTCTTGTTGGCTGGCATCTCCAATACAAAAGGTTTAAGATATTTATTAAACAGTATCAAACCTGTTAATGAACATTTAACCTCTGGTTCAAGTGTGAAAAGTAAGGTAATAAAACAGAGAATTTGGGATTGCCTCTTTTAAGATAGCAGAAAGATTAATATTTTGGAGACAGAAGGTAATATTCTCAAGGTGCTTGCTAAAGAATATCAACAAATACCAGCTCTTAGCTACAACTTACTTCTATACTTCATCTCTGTTGCCAGTAAACATTAAAAATGAGAAAATGCAATTAATACGCAAACAAATTAGGGATTCAGATCCATATTTTTATTAAAACCGAACTTTCAATATCAAATAGTTCTCAATTAACATATGACCAATCAATAAATTGTTAGCATCTACCAATAATCTTGTATAGAGTACATATTCAAAATAAGGTCATTCCTTAGCAAGAATGAATGGTGGGAAATGAATATAAATGGAAGGAGAAAAAGCTTCTGTGAAAAATTTAGCAAAAAGAGCAAAAAGAATTTAAAGTTATAAAGCAATATTTCATTTACGTTATCATTTTGATGGCCTTGCAATCAATAAGAAATTTACAATTCACATTAGTAACTTCCATTAAAATTGATACGAATAAACCCAAGAAAGTGGAAATTAAAACAATAAAAACATGATTGAATCATTTTGGAAGGCCCCTATAAGTCCTGTAGTTAACCTTGCTCTTGAGTAGATTACCACGACAGAATTGATTATTTAATAATTGAATGATGGACTATACATTTTTAAAACTTCTCAATCAATAAATTATATCCTCGGGAATACTGATCAAGCAACACAAAGGTACTACTAACCTCTGTCTTTTGGTTGTGTGGATACATCTTGAATGGCAGTAAAGATGGCGGGGGTAAATATGTAAACACCACAATTTATATGATCATTCACCTGTTTATATAGAGAAATGAAATGTAACCAAGCATAAGCTAAAGACATCATGAAGTAGTACCAAAACTAAATACAAGATAAATCTTAGAATTGTTATGTGCAAAAGTTTCAGGTTTCTCTGTGTAGTGCAACAATTTATTAGTAATAGGATCAGTCACAAGTTCTCTAAACTGGTATGCTACTGAGGAGATATCTGCATATGGAAAGAAATAAGAAAGTGAAACCATAATAAATGGAAGTAAAGAAATTATTCTGATGAATGATGATAATCAAATGGATATTTTCGTGGAAAGATGACATAAAAATACATTTAACAACCTTGATTACCAAAATAGTTCCCATTCCACCATATCTTCTGTGGGCTTCTGCAAATTGAAGGCATCAACCAGCAATTTAATGTTCAGAAATGAAGGCCAGATATATAACAGATTTAGGGTCCTGTTTGCATTGGCTTTTGAAATGCCAAAAGGAGCTTTTGAGACCAAAGCTGCTTTGTTGAATTTGTTTGGTTAATTTTATAAAAGTGCCATTGCTAGTTAAAAGAGATTTTAGAGGAAGCTAGTCCAACGTTAGCTTCTTGAAAAAGTACTTCCGGAATAGAAAGCTCTTTTAAAAGTGAATGTAATAACCAATTGGAGGGAGAGAGAGCGGGGCTAGGGGGTATTGTTGGACAAAAATTTAGGACAGAATAAAGATAAAACATCAGACGAGAAAAATTTAAAATAAAAATTTCCAAGAGAGAAAAATGTAAAATAAAAATTTCTAAGAGATATTACTGAGCAACTAAATTTTAAGTATTGACAATTGGTTAGACAATACACCCTGGCATTGAATAGATTCTAATCTCAAGGAGTTAATACGAGGGGGGCATAACATTTTGCAGTCAATTATTGATTCAAATCAAATCATGTGAGAAATAATGAGCTTAACTCTTCAAATAAAATTATGTAACAAAACTAATCCATGAGTATCATATATAAATGTTATATGTGATCATGGATATTGGCACATATCTGAATGTTTAGTATCAACTAAAAAGTTTTAGCATTTGAATGCCGCAAATCCTTTTGTAAAAACATATATAGCTTTGTATGAATGAGGTTATCAGGTATGCACAAGATCCAAGAAAAAAATATCCCAAAATTATTGAAAATTAATGCAACAAGAATATGAAAAAATGACATCTTGACACCATTACTACCTTTGCAGTCGGATGAACTTTTGCTGATGGATGTATAAACACACATTACCAGAGATTGTAGCCTTCTTTGTACCATCCCCACTTGCCAATAGATGAGGTGAGGTGAATTTGAATTGGGCAAGATATAAACCAGAACTTTTCAGAGATATTCTGCAAAATAGAAACCCTCAGATGAAAATTTCCAGACACATATGAGGTGGTTGAGAAAGGAGTATCACTTCATCTTTGACTCACCCAGGATTTTTTATTTGTTTCCAAAAGTCCATGGTTTCGTATACATATAACTATTTTTCCCAGCAAATGGAGATAGAATGTCTTGATCCAATCTTACAAAATCTGTTGGGAGACTCCTGTGGATGAAGTTGTATCAGGAGAGGAAGTTGACAAATTCAACAATTTATCTAAAATAAATCCTTTGTAACAATATTAATATTTGTTTTGGATTTATAGATCAACCATTAAGACAAACGACATATTTTTGCAATAAATATGCATTTTGTACTTCGAGAGCAAAGAATGATGATTTCAGATCAAAGAGTAACTGCATGACTCAACGAGAAAATTCAGGCAGAATTGTTGCAAATAAGGCTAAGCTCTTTACTCTTCAAGTCTATGTTAGCTGCTTTCTTCCCCAACAAAATTGCCAGTTTTTTGTTGTAATTGTTGCTACTCCCCTTAGCAGAGGAGTGTTTTCTTCTTATGGTTGAAGAGGTAAGGGTAGATTTGTTCATAAAGAGTAGTGAGTTTTGAGAACGAGCAGTTTGAGATTTCATTTGGTACCTTATACAAATGTGCACTGTAGAAACAAAATGAACAAAAGATAGCAAAGTAAAAGACTTCAGAAGTAATTTAGAATTTAAGGCCCTGTTCGGTACAGNAAAGTCTCCAAATATTTCAATTAATACTATTGTAATATATCTTTAATATATTTATTTTGTTAAACTCTTAAAGCTGCATTTGGTACTATAATTTGTATTTAAATAATATTTAGATTGAATAAAAATTTAAAATCATATGAAATTAAGGCCCTGTTCGGTACAGATTAAAAGCCAATTAAAATTGAAAATATGGCCGTTGTGGATTCTCCTCATCTCATAAAAGTCAACAATAACGGCTAATTTTTCAATTTTAATCTGATTTTAATCCCTTCCGAACACGCCCTAAGTGTGACAAGTAATGAAGAAATGTGTTAGATTCATAAAATCCACAAGAAAAAGTCTGTTTGGTACTGACCTCAAAAGCATAAATTGTCCGACTCTTTCAAGATCAATGTTCACAACATAGAATGAAGTCATTTTTTTCCTGGCGTTCTAGTCCAAGATTAATAATAACTATGCAGGATTATATTTTTGTTATGAAAGGCAAATGTCAGGATTTAATTAACAATAAATTGAACGAATCTTTAGTCAACAAATTTCAAAGGTTGTCGAAATTTGTAGTATTAATGATGACTTAACAACTGAAATAACGAAAAGTAAAGAAAAAATAGAACATTTCATAATACAGTTGAAGAGCATAAAAAAGGTAATTAGAATTGTGTAAGAATTAAATATTTAGTAAATGTAAGGTAAAACTGTTAGTTTACAAGTTCGTTTCAATTGCTTTTTGTTCAAGTGCATTTTTTTGTTGGAAAGATTGTCAATAGGTTTTGTAAGAATTCAGTTTCTAAAATTTACAGTACGGAAATAGCAGAGATGATTAAAATAAAATATTTATGAGTACCTTGGCTGCAACACCTCAACATTTTTGCAATTTTTGTTATTCATTAATACTAAGATGACCTGGAATGTAGAAAATATTCATTGAAACAAATATCAACTACAATCTTCCGTTTGTAGATACTTATCCTATATGGTGAAACTGTTTCTAATGGATATCCTAAAACAAAGCATTCTATGAATTTGAACACAAATATTCCGCAGTTGGGTCTATAAAAAATATTAATGTTAGATAAAATTAGTATTATAAATGTAAAATTAAATTATATAGAGAAATAATTATATTATAGTAAATAGTATTTGAATGTTTACCCATTGTTTGCACATGACAAATAAGGTATGATCTCCAATTTCATCTTTTTGTTTCTATATTTTCTGAGATCTGGTCCGTGGGATGAAAATGCTGGAGACAACAATAAGATATGGATAAAAGTATATGTTGTACTTGCATGTGATTTGATTTCATCTAGTGTATGGACATTATGGCCGCAATCATATATTTTGAATATCAATTCACGGAAATCAACAACATAAAGATACCAATTGTTGCCCGGATATGAGCATGGAAGTAATAGATAATTGTACTGTATTCATTGAAGACTAGCAATTAGCAAGTCGCCATTTATGTAGCCTTCTAAGGGAGTGATGTCTGCAGTAATGCCTCTGGTATTCCTTTGTTGTTCGTTTATCATCCACATGTGTTGATCAACACATTCTCTTTCGAATGTAAAGCCCATAATTGCATATTCTTTAGAAGTAAGGGTACAACCATCATTAATTAATTGTCTGAGTAATCTTAATTCCAAGTTCATATTCTGGCATAATAGATAAGTGTAAGATATATTGAATATAGAAAGAAATTATTTATTATTGTTAAACTATAGTTGGCTAACCGTAGTATTCATATCTTTTTTGTATCCAATAAATCATTCAACGTGTTTATTCCATAGAGATTATTGCCTCCAGTTCCCAATATGCACGGTATAATGTAATTGAAATTATTATGGAATAAATGAAATAAAAATTATAATGGTTAAGTTAACATGATAAAATTTAAATTTCTTACTCGGAATGATTTGTTAGTATCCAATCTCTGATTGTTATAAATCTCTTCATAAGATAGTCTTCTAAAGGATAACCTGAAGATTGTATCTTTTTTCCCTTACATCTTCTTTCGTAATTTTCAACACGTTGAAGATAGATGTTGAAGAATGTTTCGGTTCTGTAGTATCAACCGTTAGTTCTGTGGTAGTAACTGTAGTCTTATGGAGAGGAATATCTTGTTGAAAGGAAGATATAGCAGTTTCTATGTTTGATTCCCAGCCTGATAATTTCTTCAGCATATTGATATGTTCTTCGTCAATATAAGATTTCACTGAAGATAAACTGGTATCTACATAATGTTGCAAGCTAGATTGCATGCCTTGATAATGTTCTTGTTGGCATTGTCGAAGTTTTTGTTCTTCTTTAGAAATGCGTGTGCTAAATAAAGTATCAAAATACCTGGAATATCTTGTACGTTAGACTGCATGTATTGATATTGGCCTTTTTGCCACTTTTGTTATTACTCAAATGACTCTTTCTGGTTATGAAGAATTGCTTCACAATTACTATCATGTTGCCTGAATTCTTCAACAATACTTGTTTTTAAGTTTGCACA
This sequence comes from Fraxinus greggii, assembly GCA_903798315.1. NCBI lineage: Eukaryota > Viridiplantae > Streptophyta > Magnoliopsida > Lamiales > Oleaceae > Fraxinus > Fraxinus greggii. The sequence continues at coordinate 8,663 of CAIGRK010057839.1, read as the reverse complement.
TACATCTGATACAATATAATGCCGATATGTGTCCGTCATCTGTTCCATTTCTTCTTTAGTTACCCAGTTAGTACGAATGGAAGTAGAACTTAAGCCACCTTCAGGTGAAGTATTTGCTCTTGAGAGATTAGGATGGATTAGCATATTATCAGTGTTATCTTCATCTTCTGGAATTTGTTGTGTTATATTGTTGAGTTCTCCATTTACAACTCTATCAACTATGGTGTGGTAGTTGTCCTGTGGTAATTCTTCTTCCGTAGGTTTCAATGTTGGAAGAACTTCTTTCTGTAATTTTGTAATGAAATATTTAAATGATTTGTTTTGAATATTTTTTAAAAGGGAAAAAATATAATTAATACATAATGTAATATAATAAAGAGATATAGTTAAATAATTAAATTACCTCTTGGATAGTTAAGAATTGTTTAACTGTTTGATCAGTTAATATATTATTTGGTTTCCACTTGTTCATTCTTGTGGCTTGTGCTGTTTTACACCAAAATAGCTACCTAATGAAAGATAGTTTCCTCGAAGGACCCCTTAGTAGACATTGTTGAATACAGTTCAAACAAAATTCTAAGGTAATAGTTTATCCTTCTTTGCCTTCCTTTTCATTCCTAACATTTGTTCCCCGCAGCAATGATGAATTGATCCATATTGGCCAGTGATACTCAATGAAATTCTTTCTATGTAAAGCCAGGCAAACACACAGATATTGTAAGATAATACTATGTCAGCAAAATAATTTGATTCACTGTGCATTGAATATTTTCCATTACTCCATTTGCTCACTTAGATGGAGTTTTCACACTTTTATAGTAAAACAAGTATTAATATAAGTCCCATAATAATGTAATATGTAAAGTTTTAAATTTTCCCCCACTTAACAGTGAGTTCGCGCTTAGATTGTTCCTCTCTTACAATAAAATATCCAAATCTTGACCAATTAATTCAGAAGTCCATGCATTTCTAACAATTCACTAATGACGGAAGTTAACCATTTCCCTAGATCGTCTAGCAACGGAAATATTATAATCACACTAAATTACAAAATTCAAAAAAATTATTAGAAAATTTTCCAGAAAGAAGTAAAAAAAAAAAAAAAAGATAAATTTATATATGCATATGTGTGTGTGTGAAGGAGAGTAAATTGATTATTACCTTGTGAGTAGATGAATTGTTGGTGGAGTCAGGAGCACAAAGGTGAATCCGGTATGATGAAGAAACAAACTGCTTGGTGATGGTGGTATTGCTTTGTTTGGTGGTAGGTGGGAGAGAAAGAGAGAGTTGAAGAGACGGATTTTATTGCTTCGTTTGATGGTGGGTGGGAGAGGAAGAGAGAGTTGATGAGATGGATTTTATGAGATGAGGATAAAGTTGTGTTTGTGGTGGAGGAGATAAGATTGTATATTTATTTATTAATATAAATAATGTTTTAAATATTTATTGTAATTATTATTGAAGTAGTTTTTTTTAAAAAAAAACTTTGTTGTGTGGTCGTGGTCTCCGCACTCGTGTCTTCGTGCTGTGTCGGACACCGTGTCTCTGTCTCTGCACTGTACGGAGACACGGGGAGACACTGTGTCTCCGTACAGCATGGAGATATGAAGACACATAAGCATGTTTTTCCATATTGTGCGGAGACACTGGGAGATAAAAGCTGTGTGTCTCCCCGTGTCTCCGCACAGCGTAGAGACACGGGGAGATAGAAGCCCGTGTCTTCGTGTTGTGCGAAGACACACGGATACACCAGTGCGGAGTGTTTACTCCGCATTGTGTGAAGTTCCTATGTCCTTTATTTTATTCCAATTATATATATATTTTATTATAATATATACACACACACATTTTCGAAATGGATTTGAATTTGAAAGGTAAAAAACACATAAATATTAACTGAACCGTTAGACTATTATATATTGAATACAAAAACAAGAACTGCTTACATCAACTTGAATTCCAACAAAAACTATATATCCTTATAAAAACCATCCCGAAGTTGCACTATTTATCCAACATTCTTACATTGTGCATCTTAAAACTGGAAATAGAGGAAACAGGTACAAAACATCTATGTACTTATGCAATTTGTTTTTTTTCTTCATATATATTTATAGAAGAAATATCCTACGTCATTGCCTATTGTCACAAAAGTGGTCATTCATGTTTTTGTTTCAAGTTGAAGACATTAGTTTGCTCATAGGTGTCACAACCTATGTAAGATTTTTCTTTTGTCTTCATCTGTTGCAGTAGTTGAAACTGATTGTTCACGTAGAGATCTTTTTGTACCTCGTCGGTTGATGTTTTTACTCTGTGTAGAAGCTTCATTCATTTCATTGCACATTTTATTTTTGTTTTTTCTATTTTTTTCCTAAGTCTCATCAATAGTCGAGGCCGTAGTAGAAACGTTGCTGTTAGTAATTGCTGTGATGATTTGAACCGCTATTCAGATGGATTGTGATGTTTTTCTTACAATTTCAGTTAAAATAATACTTCTACTTCGTTTCCTAGTTTCATGATGATCTTCAATTCTGTATTTGGTGTCTGTGAAAGATGAAATATTGTATTAATAGATATAAAATATTGTATTCATAAATTGACAATTTTTTAAAGAGAAAAAAGTATAGTATATAAAGATTGAAGAGTTGAAGTTTTACGTCTCACATTCGCATTTATTTCTAGTAATTTTTCTGCAACATCTCCTATGACAGGTGAATCTAATAATCCTGATTCGTCTTCAAGGTGAATCAAACCATTTACTCTATTTGAAGTTAGAAATATACATTATGTATAATGTTTGAATTAAAAATTATAATAAAGATTTAAATATATATTTAACTGTGAAAATTACCTTGGGATACCTTTTGCTTGTTCATATTTGCAAAACCTGCATTTGTGCATTTCTTCAAAATCTGTGTTGGATGTCTTCTTGCAATTACTACAGGACTTGTACAAAAAATTTTGCTTTTTTTCAGTTGATTCTCCATCGAGCATTGACCCAATAAAATTTTTCGTGCAAATAATATAATGAATAAATGGAAAAGTATTAAAAATATAATATGTAGTGTGTGTGTGTGTGTGTGTAATTTATAAATATACTCCTAGATAGATTCCCAGCAAATAAGCAAATGGTGTAAAGTTTTTGTCAATTGGAGGCGTAAATTTCGGTGGACTGACAGCTACAACTGGTCTATTTTCTATCAGTTTGTCCAATGTTTCTCTCTTAGTTTCCACACTGTAAAAACAATTATATGTTTAGTTTTTTGTATAGAATTTGGAAAAATATATGTATGTTGAGTATATTTTAGTACCAATTTTTGTACTCCGCAACAATGAGTAGTGTAGCATCAATAAAGAAAGTGTTGTTTACTTTGGTAGAAAAAGTGATACCTACATGACAAGATTAGTAAGAATTTCTATATTTTGATTTTTTTCAAATAGCAATAATATTGTAAATGTATCAGTGCTAATATAACTTACCATTGAATAAAGAAACTCTGAGATTTACAGCCCATATTATAGGTTTATTTGCTAGATTTTCAAGTATTGTAATACTTTCTTCTTCAACAAAACTATCCCATAGGGTTAGTATTATAGTCCGGAATTTTGTGTCAATTAAGATAACATCTTGTAGAAAGGCTTCTGTACCAAATTTTGTTTGAATCACTCGTTTCTGTCGATAAAAAAATGTGTATTTGTTTATAGTTTGTGTATTAAAGAAATAAAATATAACTATTAAAAAGCAGTATTTTCAAGTAAAAAAGCTTACTTATGTTTGTATTTTTGTCCATGCGTTTCTCTAGTTCACCAAATGGAGTAAGTTAAAAATAGAAAGTTCAAGTGGTCTTCATCTCGTTCTTCAATCTATGTTCTTCCAGTTATAGTCCAAGTTTTTTGTCCAGGTGTGCTCCGAAATTCACTTTTGATACCTTTTAGAGTTGCATTTGACACAATATATGTTTTCCCAGTTTAAGCTCATCTTGTAATGCGGTAATATTTGGGTCATACATTGTTGCTGTTACTTTATTTCCCTAGTTGTACAAAAATAAATAAATATTAACAGAAGATATAAGTATAATGAAAATGTAAAAATTATTAAATGAATAGCATGGATATACTTGTAAATGCATCATAGTAAGATTCTGGTAATGACTGTTGGAATTGCGAGCAGTTTTAGGCGACTACTTTCCTGCGACTATAAATTTGGCTGACCAATTAGTATCTGTTTGTGGAATGAACTTATAAAGTGAAGCCATTTGATTGATATCTATAAATAATTTGAAGAAGAAATAAGAGAAGATATTAGTATTTCGTCTTATCACTATCATCACTATATAATAAAAGAGGAAGAAGGTAAACTTTTGTCTTTGTGCAGTATGAAGAGAAAGTTTGTTTCCTTGTAGCATGGAGAAAGTTTGTGTGTTGCATGCAAATATTTCGTGGTGCTACGGAGATTTTTTCTATGTTTGGTTTATGAAGACAACACATGCATGGAGAAAGTTTATAGATTGCTTCTACATGTAATAAAGGTAAAGAAATTTTCTTCAGTGTTGCCATGTATAAAACTGGAAAAATACCTAAAATGAGCAGAAGAAGATAGAATTTGTCGAAACTCCTGGCAATGGTTAATTGTTTTGAAGTTGAAATATTGAGGTAGAGTATTTATAATACAAAAAAGGACATAATTATATAATAATTTAATAAATATCAATTGTAAAATATCTACTGTGGGAAAACAAATAATCCATATGTCAATTTTCAAATATCTATAATTGTGAAATATCTACTACGGGAAAAGAAATATGATACATGTGTACCTGTTTTGGTTCAAAAAACCAGGTTGGATTTTGTTTTTTTTTGTTTGTTTGTTTTACACTTATTAGGTGTATTTTAATTTTTGTAATAAATTTTAATTGCAAAACTATATAAATTACAAGGTAAATATCAGTATGTTTTTAATAGCTATTTTTTTATTTTTATTATATAAATTATATGCTAACTATCATTATGTTTTTAATATCGGAAAATAAAAACACTGAATCCACATGTCAATTTTGAAATAATATGTAATTGTGAAATATTTAATGTGGGAATATAAAGGAGAACATTGTCTTGTTTTCCCATTTTTGAAATAGTGTTTTTTTAATAATAATAAGAATAAAAAAATTTAAATCATATTAGTGAAATTAATTAAGTACATATTGAAAATTTTATGTTTTTGATTTGAATTTGAATTAAATTATTCATAAATGTATTTAGTATGCGTCAAACAGAAAAAATTTGTTGCATAATAATAACAATAAAAATCTGAAAAAAAAATATTTGCGGCTGGTGTGTCCCAAGTCTCCGCACAACACGGAGACACGGGCTTGTGTGTCCTTGTGTCTCTCCGTGTCTCTGCGCTGTTCAGAGACACGGTGTTTTCCCGTGTCTGCGCGTAGCCCGGAGGCCCGAGTGTGGAGACACATTGTGTCTTCCTGTGTCTCCGCATTGTACGGAGAAACGGTGTCTCTTTGTGTCTCTGCACAGCGTAGAGACAGGACACATGGCGAGACACCGTGCTTCTGCACAACGCAAAGATACGAGCATAGAGGCACCATGTATCTCTGCACTGCATGCAAACGCTATTTTTTTAAATAATATAACAATAATGAATATGTTTTAATATGTTACTTTCGTTTGATAATGTTGTCTTCAGATTTTATTAAACTTTAATGTTCATTACCTTTTCTCTCATAATGAGAATTAAAGAATGTTTTGCAATGTTGTCTAATTTTACTGATTGCTTTAATATTTTTTTTTTTCAATTTTATAATTATTATAATATTTTTTTATGTTTTTTTTTTTTAAAACAGCTTTCAGATTTAGCCCCTTCTCAACTGGTGTGTGAATAGTTCTTTTATTTCTTAATTTCACTTACAATTTGATTTTCCTTTTGGTTGTATGATTGCTATGTATAAATTTTCTTCTTTTAGTCTTGCTGTGGTGAAAAAACAAACATTTCTTCTATTTTTCAAAGTTTATCTTCTCTCTGATAATGTTGAATAGCATATAAAAAAGTCCATACTTCTCTTTAGATTCTATTTCATCAATATTTAAGACAGCCACTTTAATGTTTATTACCATTGCATTAAATTTTACAATTATGTTATTCGACTTTATCATTATGCATTTTATTCACACAGGACCTGTTATTTATTCACTATGAATAAGCAGAAAAATTTTAGGATAGATTTTTTCTAATCTCTGCTTATTATTTATAGAAATTCTATTTTATTTTTTCTCTTGAGTGTTCTTTTTTCCTTGTCTAATGTTGTTATTTATATATATAGAAACAACAGTAGGACATGATAGTTCTGCATATCAACCAAAAAGATCAAACCTCATTTCTTCAATATTCCCAACATTATCACCGATGTTGTCAATAATTACATGCAACATACAAATTTAAATCATTTCAAACTTATTCCTATGTCAAAATTCGTGATATCAAAGAGACATTGTATTTGACACCTGGATTCCTGGGTCATCTTTGAGAACATTGCTTTCATTCTTCAATTAATATCAACACCAGCAATCCTGGTACAACACCTTCTCCTATTCCCCTATGAAAAGTCATGGAAGAACTATTGAGATCATATTTATTTTTCACTTATGAAGAAATAATCGATAAAATTAAATGTCATAAGCTTTAATGAAGAATGAAATAATTAAATTATTTGTAACCATTCACATTATAATAATAAAATAGAAAAAATATGGAATTATTAAGTCTAGAATAATTTTTAAACACTAACATAATATATAGTTACTGAAGATAATGTAGTCCACAATGATTTTTAAGGATTCACATAATATATCTGACAATATTGCACAAATGTAATCTTCGAATGATATGCATATACAAATGGTCAAAACTGGCTTATAAAGATAGTAAGAACATATTTATTACAGAAAGGAGAGCAGAAATATATTTGAATAATATTGTTATTTATAGACACAAAAGAACTTGAAATCAACTATTAACTACCTAACTACTCAAATGAATAGGCTTCAATTGTTAAAGATTCTAATTCTAATTATAAATTAGTTTATTAAATCAATAACAAAAGCTTCTCTTGCAACAGATTTTATCCAAGGTATTTAGACTTTGAATCCAACAAATTAGTTTTTTATAATCTCCACGTTCATTCCTTGAAGAGAATTTACAAATGAAGTCCTGCACATTGAGCATTAGATAGTCTGCAATTGGTTATTGGTATTTCCTTAGTAATTCTTTCAGCACATTTTAGTTCGAACGTTAACTTGACTTCCTTGAAAGATATAGATATCTTGTTGTACGATTCCTTTCATGATTACCACGGAATTTTTCATCACATATAACACTCCACTTTCAGTTTTGTATAAATAGTTACATATTTCAAGTGTTCGAAGTGGGATTATATTTGTTTCTACTTCACCTATGGCTTTTGATGAACTATCAACCCATTATAATTTGCATGTTATGAAATCAATCATTTATATATACACACACACGAACAGGCGCTTAGAGTAAGTAATAAAAATACCTTGAGCCCTGCCTATTTGCATCTCCACTTTCGCTATATAATTCGCATTGCCCCTGCTGTAATCTCTTTTTCGTAACTTCCAACTCTTACAATCTCAGGACATCTCTTTTTGGTGTTCATGCCTAGCCAAGTTAGGAAATGAATAGTAGAACATTGTAATAATTTTTCTCACATTATCAAATGTACCTTTCACAATATTGTAGTCTTATGAACGTATAAAGGAAATAATTTCCTTATATACAACATTTTCAGTACACGAGTTGTGCGAAGTATCTATGGCTGATGGTTTTAGTAAAACTTTCGAAGATTTGCTTGTTTTTTCTCTTGATAATGCTACATATAATTGACCATGACAGAAAATCGGTTGTGGAAGATATAAACCAGCAAAATCAAGTGTTTGACCTCGGGCTTTATTTATTGTCATTGTAAAGTACGGCCTAATTGGGAATTGAGTTCTTTTAAATGAGATTGTAGTTTGATCAGATTGAAAGGGTATGAAAGGAATTCTTGGTAAAAAAATTTGTTTTCCACAATATTCACCGGTAGTGATTTCAACAAGAATAACATTTCTCTCAAATTTTCTCGATAATGCTACATATAATTGTCCATGATAGAAAACTGGTTGTGGAAGATATAAACCAACAAAACCAAGTGTTTAACCTTAAGCTTTATTTATTGTCATTGTGAAGTATGGTCTAATTGGAAATTGAGTCCTTTTAAATGGAATTGTGGTTCTATCAGATTTAAAAGGTATAAAAGGAATTCTTGGTAAGAAAATTTGTTTTCCACGATTTCACCAGTTGTGATTTCAGCAAGAATAACATTTCTCTCAAATCTTTGACAAGTAAGACGTGTTCCATTGCATAAACCTTCGGTGGGATTGATATTTCGTAATAACATTACACGACAATTTACCTTAAGGTTTAATTCATGTCGTGAAATACCATTTAATGTTAAAGTATTCAAGAAATCTTCTTGCATGCTCTGTTCTGATTTCTCAATAGCTTCATCAAAACTATAATATGTGAAAATTTGACCAGGAATTTGTTCAAGTAGAAGTTTGTTAATGTAATCAACACATTCATTTTTAGGCAT
>CAIGRK010057825.1:0-11872 GCA_903798315.1 Fraxinus greggii | reverse complement strand
TTTTTTTTTTTTTTTTTGGTTCAGGTTGTCCCGTCAATAGCCATTGCCTTTGTGACATATGAGCAAGTGAAGGACATCATGGGGGTTGAGTTTAGAATATCGGACTGATGAACAAGAAACCTGAGGTTCTTTTCGTAGGCAAAAGGAGGAGATGATTACAAATTTAACTAAATCCTCTACACAGAGAGAAGTTGAAGTCCGGGGACTACAGCGAAAAAGTTTAGTTGTGTGTTTGTCTTTTAAGGTTTCATTTATATGCTCTTCAATAAGCACCATTGAGAAATAATGTAATAAAGCTATTATTGCAGGTTTACTTATTAAGTCATAGAAAGCATATTCCAGCTTTATTGTATGTTTATGTATTGATTTTTGGCTTGGCTTGTTTGATAATTTAGTACTGTACTAGACAATATATGGATAGAAAAGTAAAAGTACAAATCTTTTCGGTTGTGCTTATGTCTAGTTCTATCTAATACGGTGTAATGCACACGAAGGCTCTCTCATATTGTTTTGTCATCTTACATTATTTTTGAAAAAATTGCAGCATTGGTTCCTAATCTTTCATAATATATATATATATATATATTTCATTTTTTTTTGGTTGCAGAAAATCCATCCATTGGACTATAAAAGTCAACATTTGATCAATTTGGACCAAATTAAAAAGATTAAAATGATATTTCACATTTTCATTACATTAAATTTAAATAATAATAATAAAAAAAGACCTCTCACACTCCTGCCACATCTTCTTTCCCTCCTTTCCCAATCAATAGCAGAGTCGACACATGATCGGCCGACAGATCACAGCCACCTCTACCATCACATGAGCACCGTAAACCGTCACCACCACTATCAAACCGAAACCAACAATCAAAAACTGAGGGCAACAACTGAAATGGTTCTTTGAATTGTTGTGGCACTGGAGCATTCTTCACCATTTGTACACTATAATCGAACTACAACATATTCTAATCTTGAAGTCAATTTTCTAATTTCAATCACAATTGATAACAAAGTAACATCACCCACAACCCCAAAATTATCCATATTTTGAGTGTTTGGCTTTGTTCCTGAGCTTGGCCAGTGCAGTGGCGGAGTCAGCACCCTATGAGCAGGTGTGGCCTCCCGTGCTGGCTCCACTGGAAGTTACAGGTTGGCGGCAACGAGATGATGTGAACTGAGTAGTGATGATGGAGGGCTTTTTCTGGTAAAAAAAAAAATAGTGGGCCTTTTGGGTCTTATATTATATAGGTGGTCCAAAGGCCTTTTGTCTGTATGTATTATATACTTTATTAAATATTGTCCCCAATTGAATTCCCAAATCGACCACTTACGACAGTATCTAGCAATAGAAGGATAAGGAGAAATGAAAGAGGAAACTGTTGACCCCTGAAAATGTCAATAGATGTCGGGCCCACTCACGCTAAATCAAGTACGATTTAGGCGCGTTCCTACCGGAATAACAGCCATAGCAAAGAGAAAATGGACGCGGGAGGTACTTTGCAGCGAGAGATAAGAATGTTCACGTTCCGGCAAATGGAACAAAAGCAATCGCGCTAACAACGATCATCGGATTGAAATCAAATTAAACTATGTAATAACAAACGAGAATATATGGAAGGATAGATATGATGTGTATTGAAATTACTACGTTGTATATTGAGATTTACAACTCATAAGCATACAAAGAAGATAGAAAATAAGCCCAAGTGTTTGTATATTTTCTCCAGAGTTCAAGTGTGCATTTTGAATATATATAATTGTCTCTATTCCAATCAACAATCCAATATTGTCAGTTGCCAACCCCTTTTTACATTACAAAGGGAACCTATTTTTACTACCTGGTGGTGACCGTTGGATCAGAACCACATGACCTCATCCTCCTAACTGAGACGTCACATCTCTGTCTATTCTTGCAATTAATTTATTGATAAGGGGTCGGCCGCTCTATATAATAGACTGATACACTGACAAACTTTATTACAAATGTTACATCAATTATTTCTAGAAGATTTTCAAATCTTTTACAAGAAACAGGGTCGGCCTCGTGAGCTTCGGACGAGTTTGAGAGCTTTAGAGGGATCTTTGAGGTGGTCTTCTAGGTGGAGAGCTTCAGCTCCTTTCTTTGTTTCCTTAGGCAGCTTCGTCCTTTGAGGCAGTACATCAGCATGGACCTCAATTTATGCTGCAGGGACTTCGGTTTGATTTGACTTATTTATATTTTCGCCTTATGGGTCTTTATTTGACTTTCTTGTTGACTTCCTGCCTACGTAGCTTACTACGTGGCACTTTTACTTTAAGCCTCGGAGGCGAGGCGTAACAGAAACTATGCCCCCAGGGTTTCGATTCATTCTGCGGATGAATAACTCATCACTTATTACATGGTAAATAAGATCTCAAATGCAAATTTTAATAGTAAAGCCATTGGAGATGTTAATCTTAACAAGTGTCGTGTGATCTTCCAGGTATATTTTATAGACTTGTTTCTATGGTAGCTTATACGCATAAATACAGGTTTTTTTTTTGTGTTTATATAGCTAGGATTTGGCCTCAAAAGAATTGAGAATGGAAAAAGTTGGGGGTTTCTTAAAGATGAAAGCCCTTTGTTTGTTTATAGCATTAAGCCCTGTTTGGTTTGGTTAAAAAATAATTTTGTAATATATTTTGATAGGAATGCCATAAATATATGTAGTTGAAAATAAATTTAGAGATAAATGAGTTTTAAGAAAAGGGGACAAATATGGGCAAATTATATGACTGAAAATGAGTTTAGGGAAAAAATGCGATAAAACATGGACAGAATATCATGCACCAATTCTTCTCGGCAAATTATATGACTGAAAATGAGTTTAGGGAAAAAATGCGATAAAACATGGACGGAATATCATGCACCAATTCTTCTCGGGTCAACAATTTCCGTTAGGGTAGACAAGGATTTGCTAATGAGCAAGTCAACATCACGAAACCAAATGAATGCAGGAAAAAAAATGTTATCTTTAAGGTGAAAAGGTAAAAACTCTGAGCATCACAATCATTGTGTCACAAGGTTTTGGTTTCTTAAAGATGTTGAACATGGAAAGAACTGATGCTCATTTTAATAATTATTTAGGGTTTGCAGTTGTTTACGATCAACAGTCAACTGTTAAAAACCGTCCTAGCTCACCGAGAATTCTAGATTTTCCACTGAGCCAATGGCCATACAGAAAGAGGATTATTGCTTTTAATTGGGTTCTAATGGACAAGCCTTTTCACTGCTGTTACCTCTTCATTTGTTGTCCCTCCATTTGCTGTTGTTGCTATAGATTAGTGAGTGACAATAACAGTGATATGTAAATTGTCGCGTGGTTGACCGAAGTTGGCCGCATAAATTTATTCTTGACTCGGATTATTTTTAATATGTGAAATTTTCTTTTCAGAGGTCGTTGAAAATATAGTTGATTTTTATTTTTTAGTAGATTTGGATAAAGTATATAATTCGACTTTCCTTGTGCATTGAAGGGAAAAAACTTGTTAGACAAACACGCTTATAAACCTTACCAGATTTGCTAAAATACAACATTAGTGTTTGTTTGGGAATAATAAAGCAGTTGTTAAAAAGTTGAGGTTCAAATTATTAAATAATTTTAATCATACATTTTATGTGATATACAAACTTTATTAAGTGTTTGTCTGTTACCGATTTTTTGGTCCGAAATCTTGATTTTTTGACCGTTAAAAAACAACCCAGAGCCCACCAATGTGAAGAAGAAGTCAAAAAGGGCGGTTGGCAACGGTCAGATTTTTTATTAAAATCAAACAAAAATTACTCCCAAACAAGTACTAAATTTTATCGGAACTTCTGTCAAATAATCTCTTATTAAGATCCAATCAAAATGATTAAGCAACGGCATTATAAGATTTGAATTTTAAAAAAGCAACGGCTAAGCTGATAAAAATGTGGGGCTCAAAATATAATTCAAAAAAAATCTAGAATCCAAAATACTTACAAATTAGGCCAAAAAAATTAAAAATAGTGGTCCCTTCATGGGTAGTTTAGTCATTTTATGCATAGTGCGACAAGACTCTCTTACAGGCTGGAGTTCAATATGAGGAGAGCCGGCACATGGGCTTAAGGCCCATTATAGGGCCCACTTTACCGTTCATGCTCCCGACCTCTCTCTCTCTCTCTCTAAAGAATTACATACATAAATCCCTCCCCAATATCGCCGTCTTCATTCATTCAATACTCTCTATTCTCTCAAGGAGATTGGTTTCTCAAGCGCATTTATAGAATAGAGAGAGACAATGGCAGTGAATAGGAATTTGATTGGATTGGCTGTGATTATCGCCGTTGTGTTTAGCATTGTGATTCCTCGAGCTCAAGCGCAGGCTCCGGCGGCTGCTCCTGCCCCTACCAGCGACGGTATGCTTGTTTTCTGTTCTTCATTTCGTTCCACATTCTGTGTATCTCTGCTCATTTGAGGATTTTCTGGTTCTGATTATTTAATTTGGCAATTTTTAAGAGACAACTGTGACGAATCGTGAATGTGCTACTACTCTTTTGAATTAACAATTTAAAAATTAATTTAGATAAAAAAAAAAACGAATAATGTGTATACGTCATGGATATCGGACTCGAATATGCTATCGGTCTTTTTTTTTTTTCTGTTGAAAATGCAAAAAAAATGAAGAAAAAATCAATGGCTCTTCTTATTCACATTTTGCAGGGGCTTCAATTGACCAAGGGATTGCTTATTTGTTGATGATAGTGGCTCTGGTGCTTACATATTTGATCCACCCCATGGATGCATCTCCCTTCAACTTGTTCTAAATTTGTTATTAACTAAGATGTGAAGTAGAAGAGATTTGAATTGCGTTACATCAGACACAATTATTTGTTCATTTTGTATTTGAAAATTATCGATCGATTGTTATTGCTCTCCAATCTTCTCCTTTCAACGACTTCTTCTCATGCAAATGTTAAATATCTATGGATTTACCATCTGGGCAAGAATTTCATTTATTTTACCTGCTACTGCATCTTAAAACCAAAGATGAAACAAGATAATCATCAACTCTGATGCAACTGTGTGTGAAAATAAACCATGTCTTCAAAATTGGCTTGAAAGATTTGTAAACCAGTTGGAACGAAGTTATGCACATTTGGGTAGATCACGTCCTCTCAATACAGGCTTGATTTTGGGATGGCAGCTTGTGTTGACAACCTCATAAAAGGAAACCACATTCCTGACTGAAGGCCCGGCTCGAGGACCTACTCCTGTAAATAATCCCTTTACACCTCCATCCCTGATACAAACAAAAGAGCTAGTTAAGGCCTCTCAGAGAGAACAGATGCAAGATTAAGGGTTAACAAAGTTAAGCTGGCGACTTTTAGCCCCTCCAAAATCCCATGAAATCGGTCTATGGGTGCTCTATTTCACTATGAAATCGTAGAAAGAGTGATGCACTTACTAGTTGGAATAAAATAAGATTACAAAATCCACCCAAAGCTAGAATAACTCGAGACGGTATAATAAACAAGATTTTAACTTCTTTTTTCTTTCATACGAGGGTAATAGGTACATGCCTGACCACTAAGTGCGCATTTGACACAGTATTTCATATGTCCAGATGGTATAATGAACAAGATTTTAACTTCTTTTTTCTTTCATACTGAGAATTTTGTAACAGCCAGAGATAAAGACAGAATGTAATTCTGAACAAAAACACTAGATAAAAAGGTTGAGAAATTGCATATCAGCTGATGCATACCTGCAGATTGTTATGGATAAAGACAGATCTCTAGGCACATGTTTGGTGTATCGTGTTACTCGTGTAGATAAGTTAAAGAGTTAGATTGGTATGGATATCAAGTTAGATGTCAATCCAGCAAAACTCAAATACTTGCCACATTTTTGCACGATTCGTTGGTTATTCAAAATCTTCACCGTGTGTTGGATCACAAAAGTGCACGGTTGATATTATTACAGAATTCGAAATTGTGGAGGCTCTTTGTTTTATGGAGTTGATTCATCGTTAGATCGAGAAACATTATTTTTTAAGATTTCTATTTGTTTGGTCATACTTTTTAAGTATTTATAAATTGTGGATCATACGAAATATTTGGATTAAAAATTCCCTAATATATTATACCGATATGCATAGTACATATGCAAAAATTGATTTCCTTGTTTACTTACAAGCTAGATTGCCATTATAAGTTGGCATGAAACCGATGATGATATTTTGGTAAAGATAATTAGATACTACTAAACCACGATAAAGAAAAGTAAATCATATGGCTGTTGGCGCGTAGGCATTGAAGATATTTGATAAACGTGATTAGCTAATATTAGATCATAATATAGATAGAAAAGGAAATGTTATGATAGTTGGCATTGAACCATCGAGAATATTTGGTAAAGTTGATTGGATAGTATTAGAACGTAACAAATAAAAGTAAATTACATAGCAGTTGGCACGGAGCCACCGGTAATATTTGGTAAATATAATTAGATAGTATTAAATCGTAATAAAGAAAAGCAAATCAAAAGGCAATTGGCACAGAGCCATCGAGGATAATATCTAAAGATGATTAGATAGTATTTAATCACAATAAAGATAGAAGCGTAAATGTTATGATCATTGGAATTGAACCGCCAAGAATAGTTGGTAAAGGTGATTTGATAGTATTAAAACGTAATAAATAAAGGTGAATTACATAGCGGTTGACACGGCGATTATATTTGGTAAAGATGATTATCTAGTATTAAATCGTAAGAAAGAAAAGTAACTCCAATGGCAATGTCGCAGAGCCATAGAGGATATCTTGTAAAGATGATTAAATAGTTAAATCACAATAAAGATAAAAATGTAAATGCCACGAGAGTTGACGCGAGGCCACCGAGGATCATTCGAAATATTTGAATAAAAAATCCCTAATATATTATACTGATATGCATAGTACATTTGCAAAAGTTGATTTCCTTGTTTACTTACGCACTAGATTACCATTATAAAGCTTCAAATGAGACACGATACAAGATTTGAAGGACGAATATTCTCCGACTCGAGGAGAACGATGGTCTTTAGAAGTAAAAAGTCAATAATGTTATGGTAATTGGCATGGAACCACCCACAATATTTTGGAAATGTTGAACAAAGATCTCCAATTTCCAAGTTTCCGAGCTCAGTATCGACTAATCAACACCACCAAACGACAAACCAAAACCAAGAACCAACGCCACAAAATCGATTGCTTTCGGGTTGCCCACAAAGGGCAAGGTGTGGGATGTTGTTATAGCCTCAAGAGTAGCCAATCAGGCTAAAGAAAAAAGAGGAAACCAAGCACTGAAGACAATAAAGCAGGAAACCAAAAAGATGGACAAAAAAGGGCGCCTCTCTCCCGAACAGAAAGGGGCTTATAAATAATTCCACTCTCCACATGAACAACAGTAATGGGTAGCATATATAATACGAAGTGTGGGCTTTAGGTTAAGGTAATAGAGGTCCAATAGGTAGCATATAAGTGGGTTGTCAACCAAAAAAGCCATCTAAGGTAATGGGTCGAGCCATGAGTAACACTAATTAAATTATGTTATTTCAAATGGTCCAAATAGGTTATAGAATTGGTTTGTTCGATTGTGGTGTCGATAATTCACTTCACTCATCATCAGAGGCCTATGAAATATAATCCCAAAAAAAAGTTTAACATCATCGCCCGAGATTTATTGGGTATAAGAAAAACCCAACAGGAAAGATAGTACTAAACCACGATAAAGAAAAGTAAATCCAATGGCAGTTGGCACGGAGCCATCGAGGATATTTGGTAAAGATGATTGGTTAATATTAAATCATAATAAAGATAGGAAAGTAAATGTTATGTTCGCTGACATTGAACCACCTAGAATATTTAGTAAGGATGATTGAATAGTTTACATAGCAGTTGGCATGGAGCCACTGATGATATTTGGTAAAATGATTAGCAGTATTAAATCGTAACAAGAGAAAAGTAAATCCCATGGCAATGGCATAGAGCCATCGAGGATATTAAGACGATCAGATAGTATTAAATCATAAAAAAGATAAAAATGTAAACGCTACAAGAGTTGACAAGGAGTCACCAAGGATATTGGATATAGACGATTAGATTATAGATAGTATTAACCGTAATAAAGACCAATTGCCCATAGAATAGTTAACACAAAGCCATCGACTATATTTGATAAAAATAATTAGATAATATTAAATCATAATAAAGATGAAAAAATAAATGCTCCGATAGATGGCACGAAGCCATCGATAATATTTGGTAAAGATGATCAGATAGTATTAAATTATAATTAAGAAAAGTAAATCCTACGACAATTGCCACTAAACCACCTAGGAGTATTGATTAAAAAAAAATATATTAGATAGTGTTATATCGATTTTCAATTCAAAGTTGGCGGATGTTCAAATCATAAGAAAACATGTTTCGAAAAAGAATACTCATTTGCTATTTGAGTAAATGTTTATTTTTCTCCATTTCTGTTTGCTTGTTTGACAAGAATTATATGAGCTTTCCGTACATACAAGTTAATCAAGTCTTACAAGTTTTTCTTGAATCGTGCTAGTTGTAACAATCGAGGTTGTCAACCGAGATCGTGCTAGTTGTAACAATCGAGGTTGACAACCTCGGTTGACAACCACACGCATACATGGGATGGGTAGTGGGTAATTTCATTTTTTTTATTCACAGTGGGGCTCATTATTTGTGAGTAGTTATCAGCCATTTCGGTCAACAATCATTGTACAAATGGAATTGTCCTTCTTTGAATTACAAATACTAATGCTATTTTTCATCTTTTAGTGAAAGTAGCCTTTAAGATTTTTTTTTTCTTAGTTGAAAGTTAAATATTAATTTTAATCACTTATTTAAAATTAAGTTCTTGTTTGGTGTGATTAAAATCTCGATAAAAACTTAAGTAAAGTTAATAATTAATTTTAATCACACATTTTGTGGGATTCACAATTTTCATTAACATATTTCATAAACTTTTATCAAAATTTATTAAAAATTTGATTTTAACGACACCAAATATAGACTATTACTCATTTATTATCTACATATTTCGTGAGTTCTAATATTCTTTCTCCTAAAAGTTACCAATAAATTTAGTCGAAGTAGGCTAACAATATGTCACGTATTGAAAAGTGGAATTTAAATGCGAGCTAAGGTAATGGTGAAATTACAAATATAGGACTCAACTATGAAATTTTAGAAAATATAAAAGTTGAAGTAAATATATTTGTTTGTCTTTAAAAAAAGGAAAAAAAAAAAAGGAAAAAGTTAATATATTTGTGATGTTTTGCATGGTTAATCAGAAGGTCAATAAAGGTGATTAGCCTTCTAATCCACTTAACAGACAAACCACCCTTCAATAAACCAGGGATCTCTTTAGATTCCGGTTCACTCTCTCTCTCATCCTATACATACAACTATACATACAATATCCTTTCTCTCTCATCCTGTACATACATATATACGTATATATCGTTGACAATGTGACGACTATTGCCCCACATCAAGAAAATAGCCGCATGGCCTTAATCTGAATTTTTTTCCTTCCCTTTTTTCATCTCTCTACAGCTGTTTTTTTTTTCCTTTCTCTTTCCATCCCTTTCTCTTCTTTTTACTCACAAGCATCCTATCGATTCTTTAATGCCAAAATGACAAAATCAGTACGAAAAAACCATAACACTCTCCGGTAAAATACTTCCAGCATAACACACTTTTCATTAGCAAAAAATCTCACTTTCTTATACATTTTGAGCTACTGTAATTAATAAAGATACAGTAATGTACAAGTAGATTAGTATATACTGTTTCTTGAGGGGAGTGTAAATGGGTTCACTTGATGGTGCGACGCCATTGAAGAGAGATCACCGTACGGTGCTTTTTTCATCAGCGAGGAATTACAATGTTGGTGGATTTTTGGGTTTTTGGCCAAGGCTCAGATCAAGATTTGCAAGGCTGGTGTTTTTGCAGAGGATTAACTATTTACGATGGATTTGCATAGTATCTACCGTGTTCTTCTTTATTTTCCTCTTCCAGATGTTTTTCTTGCCTGGTTCGGTAAGAGAAGGAGATAAGTTGAAGAATTACAATTTCATTAGGGAGAATCTCGGAGGGTTTTCTGAAGAATTTGCATTCTTGAAAGAGCTGGATTTTGGTGACGATATAAAATTTGACAATTCAAAAATCTTGGCCAAGTTTCAGAAAGAGGACATTGTGACTATTGGTTCAAGAAATGTAGTGAGATTTGGATACAAAAATCCCAAGCTTGCACTGGTAAATATCGTGTTCTTTTTTTCTTGGAATATTTATGTAATTAGATTGTAGGAGCAGCATTTTCAGAATTGGGTGTTAGGATTAATATTCAATTCTGATGATTTTGAGGGGTTCAATGCTTTTCTTTTTCTTGGAATATTTATGTTAGTAGAATGCAGGAGCAGTATTTTCAAATTTGGGTGTTAGGATTAATATTCAATTGTGTTATTTTGCGAGGTTCGATGTTTTTCTTTTTCTTGGAATATTTATGTGAGTAGATTGTAGAAGCAGCATTTTCAAAATTGGGAGTTCGGATTTTCAACTTTATTTGTGCTTGTAGGTTTTTGCGGATCTGTCTGTTGATCCTTACCAGATACTGATGGTTACTGTTGCAAGTGCATTGCGGGCCATTGGATATGAAATTGAGGTGATTTTCTTGAATATTCATTTTCACTACACGTTATTTTATCTATTCTTGGCATGATGAACATTAATATTCTGTTTGTATGTTGGAGAAATTTGTCGAGGTGATTATCTTTATTAAGACATCAAGGTTATTGGCATTCAAACTATGTGAGACTATAGATATTGTTTAGCTTTGTATTCTTGCTGTTATGCACACTTCTTTAGCATCACTTTTCATGCATATTTGGTCCTGGGTTTACTAATCTTTTGATATTTGCAGGTATTCTCACTGGAAGATGGTCCCATTCATGGTGTTTGGAGAGAGATAGGATTTCCTCTCAAAATCATGGTAACTGATGAGAACAGGAAGCTCAGTGTAGATTGGTTAAAGTATGCACATCATCCCCAATTTATCATATGTGATGAAATTCATAGTCGAGAACCGAGAATTTTTATATTATTTAATCTGTTTTACTCTGTACTCGATATGACTCTTCTCTCCAGAGACTTGTTAAATATTTGAAAACTAGATGGGTAAGAACGGTTTATTGCTGGAAAACAGTAAACTTAGACTTGAGAAAAGAAGAGTAAAAATGACTTGAAATTTCTTTTAATTATTGTGTATGCTCCTTGCAGCTACCAGGGCGTACTTGTGAATTCTGTTGGGGCTGCCAGTTTTGTAACTTGGTAAGAATCTTCCTTTTGTTCTATACGTCAACAAACAACATAAATTTATTAATCACCCAAAATTTGTTTCCTCTATCAAAGGGAAATTTGGGTGCTATTCAATTGTTATGTCACACAATTTGTTGTCCCATTAAAACCTGTGAGAATTCACGTAATAACGGAGTCAGATTTTTTCTATTACTGGTTTTTTGTTAGGTTCTGTAGAACTGTTTCTTTTTTTCTTTGTTCTTTCCTATCTACGACAGTTTTTTACTATTCACTGCCTTTCTAATAAAATGAAAGGTTTTATTTCTCACAGTCTTATGCAGGAACCATTCAAAAATATACCTCTGATTTGGACCATTCATGAACAAGCCCTTGCTACTAGATTGAGACAACATAATTCAAGTGGAAAAATAGAACTTGTCGATAATTGGAGAAAAGTATTCAGCCGTGCCACTGTTGTTGTCTTCCCAAACATTTTTATGCCGGTAAGTTAGCAGACCA
>CAIGRK010057796.1:0-16064 GCA_903798315.1 Fraxinus greggii | reverse complement strand
CTAATTGGGCTTCTCTCTCTTGACCACTTAACGACAACCTCTTGAGATAAAGTTCCAACGAGGGGTGTTTTATTTATGAAGAGTACAACTCACAAGAAGCGAAATGCTTCCAAGGGGAACAAGTACAATGAATACGCAAAGTAATTGTAAAGTTTTACGAAAAAGTAAAGGAAATGAAATTACATAATTCTCTTGTAGAGAGTTGATTTGATCCGGCCTCTTCTTATATGCTCTTCCTTCTCTTTTATATTCCTTCTATGGTTTCTTCCTTATAAAACTGATTGGGATTGCTCATCGCCATGTAACTACTCACGTTCTCCATCATGGATGACTTGTTAAGAAACTATCACTTTTAATTGCTGCCATTACTCCCATTATTTAACCGCTCGCAACCAAAATTTTCGGGTCGTGGAAAGTGATATAATGCTAACCAGCTTGATAACCGCGATGACAAGATGTTATATTCGCCTAGGCTTGGGCGTTTCGTTAGTCTGGGCGACAATGAGTTCGTCCAGATCTTGGGCGTTTCGCAGGCAGGGTGATGATGGGCCTTCGTTACCTAATTCCGCCTTGGATCCTTTACATGGTTCTATTCGGACCCAACTTGCGAATCTTCTAATTGGGTTTCTCTCTCTGGACCATTTAACTGGGCCTCATTTTTGTGAATCAACAAATTGGTATTTGAATTGCTACATAATGTAATTAGTTATGTTTCAATTATGAATATTTTGATCCATTTGATTATAATGACAAATTTGTAAACCTTTTAGCAAAATGCACACTGAATACGCAAAGTAATTGTAAAGTTTTAAGAAAAAGTAAAGGAAATGAAATTACATAATTCTCTTGTAGAGAGTTGATTTGATCCGGCCTCTTCTTATATGTTCTTCCTTCTCTTTTATACTCCTTCTATGATTTCTTCCTTGTAAAACTAATTGGGATTGCTCATCGCCATGTAACTACTCATGTTCTCCATCATGGACGACTTGTTAAGAAACTACCACTTTTAACTGCTGCCATTACTCCCATTATTTAACCGCTTGCAACCAAAATTATCGGGTCGTGGAAAGTGATATAATGCTAACCGGCTTGATAACCGCAATGACAAGATGTTATATTCGCCTAGGCTTGGGCGTTTCGTTAGTCTGGGCGACAATGAGTTCGTCCAGAAATTGGGCGTTTCGCAGGCTGGGTGATGATGGGCCTCCATTACCTAATTTCGTCTTGGATCCTTTACATGGTTCTATTCGGACCCAACTTGCGAATCTTCTAATTGGGTTTCTCTCTCTGGACCATTTAATTGGACAATTGAATTTCATTCTCTGGACCATTTAACTAGGCCTTATTTTTGTGAATCAACAAATTGGTATTTGAATTGCTACATAATGTAATTAGTTATGTTTCAATTATGAATATTTTGATCCATTTGATTATAATGATAAATTTGTAAACCTTTTAGCAAAAGTTATTTTTGTTATCATACCATATGTATAAATTTGAGAAATACGGTCTGATAAGTGTAAATATACACTATACAAAATAATATTTTGTAAATTTTCCTTTGATTTATGATAAGAATTATGTTATTTGTATATAAAAAAAAAGTATATAAGAGATTACATAAAATGGTATAGAAGGAAAATATT
Organism: Fraxinus greggii; assembly: GCA_903798315.1. Taxonomy (NCBI): domain Eukaryota; kingdom Viridiplantae; phylum Streptophyta; class Magnoliopsida; order Lamiales; family Oleaceae; genus Fraxinus; species Fraxinus greggii. Next base: position 14,418 of record CAIGRK010057796.1, on the reverse strand, counting down.
GGATAAAAAAGTTGATTTTATTTAAAATTGACAAATGATAAAATGTCACGTGACGTTATATAATATTTTATATAAGTATTTATGTGCATGTAACAAGAGGCTAGCCTTGCTCCACCCAGTCGGTTCTCGCCCTCGTCCGCTGTTATCTTTAAATGAAACATTTAAAAATAAACATGTACTAATTTCCATATTTAGCCCGAACATATTACCCAAACATTCCCCACCCTGGATCTGAAAGAAAGATTTGTTGCTTCGTCGCCATGGGAGAAACTGTTAGATCTCATGCAATGCGTACAATTTTCCTATTTACAATCATTTTCGTTCTTCTCTGTTCAAACAATGCCTTCGGCTTCTACCTACCGGGGGTCGCCCCGGAAGACTTCAGAAAGGTCATTTTCCAATTACAGCTTCAGATTCCTAGCATATAAATTGTGTTATGATTCTATATATTTTATGCATGCTTTAATGTGATTCTTGATCTGGGTTCTTCGCAATGATCTGTGTTGATCAAGATCTTTTGTTTCTGAGTGTATTGTTGTGGTATTAGTGAATTTGGATTGGTCTAGTCTTATTTGGATAGTATTTGATTACAATTTGGGATTATTAGATAAGTATTTCTAGAGAAGGTTAATCCATTGTTGTTTGATGCACATTGTTTAATTTTTTTTCCTTTTTGTGCGTTTTGTTTGTATTTCTACTAAGAATTTGGATTACTGATGTCATATGGTTGTGAAATGTTACTGCTGAAAGAAAACATGATGATGATTATGATAATCTTATGATTGGAAAGATTGTATTAAAGCTTTTAATGGAATGGTGTTTTGGAATGGAGGATGAGATTTTGAAGAGACTAAGTGGATATTGAGTAATAAATAACTTAGTGTTACAATCAGTGCGTGTGCCACTTAGTTCTGTTTAAAGATGGGATGCTACTCTGTAATTTCATGGTATTTATTAAATAATAATTGGTCAGAGAGATATTCAAATCTATCCCCGAGATCATGACTCTATGCAAGCTAAGGCCTTCTTGGCTAAGCTGTGCTGGCACTTCGATTGTTCGACCTGTTGTCTTACAAATGGTCATCAATTAACTTCTGAAAGTTGTGTTGATGAAGAATGCAGTATTTAAAACTATGTTGCAATCAATGTACTTAGTAAGAGAAGGAAACCATAAAGTGAGCTGCTATTCAGACCCACCTTTTAATTGATAATTAGCCTTCCTTCATATACCAACAAACTTTTCTTCTGAAATGGAGAGAAGTCCCAATGCAGATAAAATATAGGTGTAGAGAAAAAAAAAATGGTGATTGTGTTTTGAAGTTCCCAAATAGATAAGGCACGGGTAACAAAATAGCTTTTTCTGCATTCATTCATTAGTAGATGTATAAATTTGAAATTTCTTGCACTGTCTAAATTGTTGCCTACATTTACTTGTTTCTTCTCTTGTATGTTTCCACTTTGTAAGTCATTGTGTCATGATTCATTTGATTTTCTTTATTTGGTTATTTTGTTGAAATGGGTGCAGGGAGATCCGTTGAATGTGAAAGTGAACAAACTGACTTCTATAAAGACTCAGCTCCCTTACTCGTACTATTCTCTTCCTTTCTGTCATCCAGATGCCATAGTTGACAGTAGAGAAAATCTTGGAGAAGTACTTCGCGGTGATCGCATTGAGAACTCCCGCTATGTGGTCAGTATTATGTCCTTTATGAATCCGGACCCATTTGAATGGTTTGTTAGGAATTGACATTTTCTTCTTGTGTCTATGAATCAGTTTAAAATGAGGGAACCCCAGATGTGCAATGTAGTCTGTCGACTTACACTTGATGCCAAAACTGCAAAAGAATTCAAAGACAAAGTTGAAGATGAATATCGTGTCAACATGTAGGTCAAGATGTCGCATTTAACAAATCCAATGTCTTTTACCAATTTCCGAAGAATTTATTTTAAAGCATCAACATTTAACAATTCTGCTGCTTCATGTGGCAGGATCTTAGATAATCTCCCATTGGTTGTTCCCATTCCAAGGTTAGAACAAGACAGTCCTCAAGTTTATCAGCTTGGTTTTCATGTTGGGCTAAAAGGACAATACAGTGGAGTAAGTAAATAAATTATTGGCCTAAACTGCCAAGGTATTCTATGCGCAGGGTTTTTCTTTGACCCACATTTTGTTCCCTTCTGAACAGAGCAAGGATGAAAAATATTTTCTTCACAATCACTTGAGCTTCACTGTCAAGTATCATAAAGATCAACAGACCGAAGCAGCTAGGATCGTGGGTTTCGAGGTTGTACCATTCAGGTAGGCTCTTCAGGGAGATCTCATTTCTTAATAATTTGTTCTAGGGCTCAAGTTTTTTCTATTTTACTTCATAGAATTCTTAGGCGTTTTTAGAGCATCATGTACTAATCTTCTACATTTCCTTCACTTAGTGTCAAGCATGAATATGAAGGACAATGGAGTGAGGATACTCATCTAATGACGTGTGATCCCCATGCAAAGCGTACGGTTTCCTCCTCAAATTCTCCCCAAGAAGTTGAAGATAAACAAGAAGTCATATTCACTTATGATGTTGCATTTGAGGTAATGAATTAACTGATATTTCTGATTATATGCAAGATAACAGTCATCTTCATCACCCAAAAAAACTAGTTTTTCTTGTCTTCTTCTTTTTCCCATTACTTGCAAGTGATTACTAAATGCGTATAATGTTCTTTCCCTCCATAAATTTCAACTTACCTACTAATTTCTGATGATCCTACTGCTCTTCACTGCAGGAGAGTGAGGTGAAGTGGGCATCAAGGTGGGACACTTACCTTCTTATGTCTGATGATCAAATCCATTGGTTCTCAATAGTAAACTCTTTGATGATCGTTCTCTTCCTCTCGGGCATGGTTGCAATGATAATGCTGAGGACACTTTTCCGGGACATCTCTAAGTATAATGAACTCGAGACACAGGAGGCCCAGGAAGAAACTGGATGGAAATTGGTCCATGCAGATGTGTTCAGGTCCCCAAACAACTCGGAATTACTCTGTGTCTATGTTGGAACTGGGGTACAGTTTCTAGGGGTGGTACTTGTGACTATGATCTTTGCTGCACTCGGATTCCTTTCTCCTTCTAACCGTGGTGGACTTATGACAGCCATGTTATTGCTTTGGGTTCTCATGGGACTTTTTGCCGGTTATGCTTCTGCCCGTCTTTACAAGATGTTCGAAGGAACTGAATGGAAGAAAATCGCTCTTAGGACTGCCTTTCTGTTCCCAGCTACAGTCTTTAGCATCTTCTTTGTACTCAATTCACTCATCCGGGGCCAGAAATCATCCGGGGCAGTCCCATTCGGAACAATGTTTACTTTAGTCTTCTTATGGTTCGGGATTTCAGTACCGCTAGTCTTCGTAGGAAGTTACATCGGCTTTCGAAGACCAGCAATTGAGGATCCTGTGAAAACAAACAAAATTCCCAGGCAAATCCCCGAACAGGCATGGTACATGAACACCATTTTCTCAATCTTGATTGGAGGTATACTCCCATTCGGAGCTGTTTTCATCGAGCTCTTTTTCATTCTCACCTCGATATGGTTGAATCAGTTCTACTACATTTTTGGGTTCCTCTTCATAGTCCTCGTCATCCTCATCATCACCTGTGCGGAAATATCAATTGTTCTTTGCTACTTCCAGTTATGCAGCGAGGATTACCTCTGGTGGTGGAGATCATACTTAACATCTGGTTCTTCGGCTCTATACCTCTTCCTCTATGCAACATTCTACTTCTTCACTAAACTCGACATCACTAAGCCTGTCTCCGGCATGTTGTATTTCGGGTACATGTTGATCGCTTCATACGCGTTTTTCGTTCTGACCGGTACCATAGGCTTCTACGCCTGCTTCTGGTTCACCAGATTGATTTATTCTTCCGTAAAGATTGACTGATAAATGCAAATATGTGTTGAGGAATTTCTCTGTTCGAGGAAAGCAGAACTTTAGATAAAAGAGTGATATTATATTGAGGAAATGTATGCTTAAGAATGATCATATAAACATATTCTTTTGAGTGATAGTACTTAATAATTGTAGTAGTTACGATATTTGAATTTATTTATTTATTTATTTTAATCATTATTTATATCTATCATTGATTGATATGTTATATATCATTCCACTATTAAAAAGAAAATTATATATATATATTTTTTATTTATTTTTTTATTTTTTTTTAATTGAGAGATGTGATATATTTATTTATTCAACAAAAATGTTTTCACTTTGACAGGAGGTACCTGCTTACACTTCTTAGGCCGTTTGGCATGGGTTTTGAAAAATCAGGAGGAGTTTGAGATTCAACAGCTTCTTTTGGACTTGTTTGGCACATTTATAAAAGTACTTTTTCTAATTAAAAGAACTTTTAGAATAAACATTCAACGTGTCTTCCTCTAAAAGTACTTCCCGAGTAGGATGCACTTTTTAAAATTAGTTACCAAATAAAATTTAAGCTAACTTCTCCATGAAACTATTCTACGGAAAATAAAAACAAGAGTTATGTCAAACAGATCCTTGGTGATTTCCACCGTCTTCCCAATTCATGTCACCATCTAGCCACTCGTCCGGGCCCCTAGTTCACTGCCACTTACCTGTGCTCCCCACTCCCTTCTAGTATGGAAGATGAGTTAATTTGACCAATGGTCACTGATTGTTTAAGTAAAATTTCCAATTGGTTTGACCCAATTAATCACGAAGTTAAAAATTGGTCATCAACAGTCACTCAAATAGTAAAGATAATCTAAAGTAACTTTCATTAAATGGTAACTTGAAATAATTGACGCTAATTCCATTGCCAACTTTACTTGTTATTGGCATAGTTGAAAATGATATATTGAGTTTGGGGTTTTTTTTTTTTAATAACACTAACCACCCGTGAACAAGATGTAAATTGATTGTTATAAAAGAAAAAAATAATTTTGAGATTCGAGACCTAAAAGATAAAAGTCAAATAAACTAAGATGTTGATAAAAAGCGTGAATTTTGATAAAGAAATCACAACGATCTTGGATGTCGTTACTTGCTGAGCATTCACTCGTACAGTTTTGCATTACAGATGAGATTGGTGTCAGCTCTTGGATGCCGAACAATGTGTTCGGGGTATTTGATCTTGGTTTGATGGGTCTTCTAATTCTAAATTCTGGTGATGTGAACAACATTTCTATATTTGATTACTTCGGATATGATTAGCTAAATTTGCAATAGCTAAATTTACTTTGAAGCTTTAATTCAATTTTTCGTTTTACTTCAAATACGGGATTGATTTTATCGCTTTCAATTATCAGGCCTATTGTTTAATGATCTATAGGTTGTGTTAAGACCAAGATATGACATGAATGTATAGATCAAGTAACGAGTAACATGACTTGTCAATGGGAATAGAGATTACACCTGTGATTTCTATGTGATGTTTGATTATTCTAAATGCATTTTTTCGTATTTTCAACATCATATGAAATTTATAAGTAGAAATATGTTCAACTCTTCTCGAGAGATTATCAAATAATCATAAGGTGGTTCGTTGTCAATATAATTGAATATTGTCGTTTACTTATTTATTTGAATTAAAGTGAATACATGAAGGTGAAATTGAAGTCCTAGTTCCTTTTCATGTTCGAAACTTCTCCAAAGTTTTCGATGTGCCTTTTAGTTAAGTTAATTTTCAATAACAAATCAATGGCTAAGGTGAGAATAAGGTGAGAATAAAGTGAAAGGATATTCTTATAAATGATATCCAACTTTCAAGTGAAAACTACATATGGGTAACAAATAAACTATTTGCACAATCTTGTTCGACAACTTTGAATCCTTGATGTTGTCAAAAAGCAGACGTTTGATTTAAAAAATAATTTTTAAAATGAAAGAATGTGAATTATGTGATGTTGTCAAGTATGAAGTTATCAACCAAGATTATACAAGTAACATGATTTTATTGGAAACGCTTGATGACTTGAAAGCCAAGATGAAGTACGCAAGAAATAAAAGCTGATAATTTCAGTCTTCCACAACATCAGATGTTACAAAATAAGTGTACAGTACATCTCCTATTTGCGAGGATGTGTGTATTTAGGATCAGCAACACCAACATAAACTTTCGCGACTTCCCGAGCGGTGGCGTCAGGCTTTTTCTTGGTGTACATGGTGAAGTACCATATAGCACCAGTAATAGCAAGGCCACCAAGAACTACAGCATAGGTGCTGTAAGGAAAGCTCCGCCGCCGCCGCTGATTTGAGGACTCAACTCCTGCTCTATTTACTACTTGCTCAGGACTCATTTCCTCCCGCAGCCTTCTGTTTCTCTTTCTGATACGAGCAGCAAGGAGAATAAACTCAAGATGTGTGTGAATTTCTTGTGGGCGGACCGGCGGAATCATAAAGAAGACTACGGTGGTGCATCTCAACGTGTCAATTTGCTGCGTCTTTTGCTTGACACGTGTAACTTACACGTACTCAACATTGGATTAGTGTTCGAGTTCAATAATGTATTTCCCTATATTTACGTATCTGATACAATTAAAATCGAAAAATTAGTGGACATAAATAAAAAAAATTAGATTTTTAATAGATTTTGATAAAAAATGATGAAATATAATACTTGATAAAAATTTGAACATGATAAACTGTGCCTATTAATAATTAAAATTGACTTAAATTCTTATTAATTTTTTGAGTTACGTCAAACAAGGGATTGAAGTTAAATAATTTATCATCTATTTTTCCATCTTTGATTCGTTGCTTTTGTCACTAAAATAGATATAGAAGTTAGAACCTTAAGGTCAAACCCTACTAGGATGGAATTTTATTACATAAAAATGGAAAATCAGTGCAAATGGCGTCGACTATTTGCCTATCTTGTATTTTTGGTCAAAACCTTTAAATCTTGGTGCATATGACCCTAAACATTTGCATTTATGGTACAATTGGTTCTTTTGGACAGATTCCGTCAAACGGACCATTACTTTTGATCGTGAAAAACACTTTCTTTTAAAGATAAATTGTATGTGTAGTCCAATTTTGACGAAATTAACAATGTGGTCCTTAATTGATTTTTCATCCAAGGTTTTGTCCTTAATCTACAATAAATAGCAAAGTCAGTCCATTTTTGTCAACTTTTGTCTTTAAGTGGGAAAATGCGGGAAAAAAAAAATTTGGAAACCTATTGGAAACCACCACCACCCACTGCCATCACCACAGTTCTCAAGGACAAAATTGCTACTTTGATCGTTGGGACAACATGTGCAATTTATCTTTAAAAAGAAAGTGCATTTCACTCGCCAAACGAACTGTCCTTCTACCCGAAATTCTTTTAAGACGATCAATTATTCTAAGAATGCAATGTTATAGACCGTTTGCACCAATCAAAATTGATCTCCCACTCATAGTGGACAGGAGATATGTTGTCCACCGTCGATGTGACAACATGTTAAAAACCAAAAGTTGATGTGGCAACGTCACATGTTGTCCAATCGACGGGTATACAACATAACTCTTACTCACCGTGAGCAAGAGATTAATTCTATTGCACCAATATATTAAAGTTTAGACCAAAATCATGACTACAATTTAGGAGGAGCACTATACATGATTATTACCTCAAGAAAATGAGATGCAAGTATGATTTTAACCAATCTTATTAATTGATAGCAAAAGCAAATTCTTAAGAGGCTTAAAGGCTCGATGACAATGATGATCATACAATGAGGACACACGAAAGTTAGATATCTCAAGTGCTTTGAGTCCTAATCCTATAAGGCATATCGTGACGATTGTCAATTTTCCTTGGCAACAAAAAAAATGCCATAATGCGATTAAAAGAAATTAGGGTAATGAAAAAGATAATGCAATGGTAGCGGTCAACATTTTCACCCAAGATCACCAATAACAGTCACATTGGTTCCATATATCTCCGATGTATTTAGACAACTACGGAACACATTTTGATTCAAATATATTATGCCTTTATTTAATATAGATTAAAATCAGATTTTTAATATATTTTGATAAAAGTTGATAATATATACGATTGAAAAGTTGTGTATCTCATAAAACATATAATTAAAATTATTTCTTGTTTTTAACTTAAATTAAAATTTGAATTATAATTTCTACTAACGGGGCATAGTTTTTTCAACTCTTAGTAGGATAAGAAGAAAAGAGTAAAATGTGGAAGTCACAGAGAAGTCTCACACATTGTTAACAAAAGTACGACGTTGGGACGCTTCCTTTACAGTGAAAAAAAAAATGTATTTCAAAAATAGAAAAGAAATATTAAAATATACCAAAAATAAATAAAAATTGCTGGGTCCCAATCTAAAATATAAGCCGGGTAGGGAATATAAATTGTTGTGTATATCCGTTAGAAAGCGACATGATAATGCAATTCCAGAAAAATCTCCATGGCTGCTGCTAATTACTGCTCCCTAACGGCTAGTTTTTCACCCTACTCTATATATACTGCGGCATATACCACACAGCCACCACAATCATTCCTGCAACATCTTTTCCTATAAGACTACAAGTACAAATTTCTCGAGCTTCAAATTTTTTTCAATAGTAGTATCAATATGGTTAGTTTTTCGAGTTCCTTGTGTTTTTCACTTGTCCTCTTTATCATCTTCTTGAGCTTCTCGGAAGCCAGAGATCACCTGATCGGTGGCAAATCCGATGCGTGGAAAGTCCCTTCTTCTGAATCTGATTCTCTCAATCACTGGGCAGAAAAAACTCGATTCCAAGTCGGCGATTCTTTAGGTATATATACTGTGTGTAATAAAATTTATTGAAATATTCTGTTATGTGAAATTTTTCTGCTGTTTTTCAGTGTGGAAATTTGATGGGTCCAAGGATTCAGTACTGCAAGTGGCCAGAGGAGACTACGTTACATGTAACACATCGAGTCCAATTGAAAGTTACACCGACGGCAATACGAAGGTGAAGCTCGAACGGTCGGGGCCGTACTACTTCATCAGTGGAGCGGAGGGGCACTGCGAGAAGGGTCAGAAGGTGATTGTGGTGGTGATGTCTGAGAAGCACCGCCGCTTCATTGGAGTTTCTCCATCGCCTTCTCCGACAGAGGTTGAGAGTCCGGCGGTTGCTCCCACAAGCAATGCTGCAAACTTGAAGGGGAGCTTTTTGGTAACACTGGGGGCTGTTGTGGGATTTCTTCTGATGTGATGGATTTTGGTTTGAAGGGTTAATCTTATTTATTTATTTATTTATTTATTTTGGATGGGATTAATATAATTTTTTTCACTCATTTTCGTTAAAATTTCCATTTCCAAGTGCAAAAAGCTCACATTTTTCTTTTCTCTGTCTTATTACAAATAGCATATTACTCTCGTACAAATTTTGCAAATTTATAGATTATCAAGTTTTAATATTACCGATACTAACAAAAAAAAAAAATCATTCAATCCAAAAAACCTGAGGAAAAAAAATTCTATACTCCAACCCTGTTTGTCCCCATTTTCTAAATCTCATTTTTATCGAACTCATTTTCATCCACACAGACTGATAAATTATCATATTAGTACGGCTAAACAAGCTGACTTTTTAAACATGGCTAAAAAACACACGGCAAGTGATCTTCCGATCTGTTTTTATCAGCAACAAAAACAGTGAAAGAGAAGAAATCCTGTTGTGCAATTATGCTTTTACCTCAATTTCTAACAAGTATCCAATATCCCTAGGAAAATCTTCTGCCTCTGCATGTTCTAATACCAATCACAATCCATACATATACAATTCACACAAGGAAGAAAATACAATAAATATCCATGCTGCACGTGCCTGTAAACACATTTCGCCCAATAATATTGAGAACATGAACGTATGCACTTTCCCGCGTTTTGAGTCTGACGCATTAAACATGCCAATAGACGAGAATAAACAAAATTCAGAAAAGGTCATGTCATGATACATCTTCAAGTGCCATCATGACAAATAACCAAACAGCAACTACAATACACAGGTTCATTTTGACTTCTGGGGCTACCAAACCACTTAATCTCATGAAACATCTTCAAGAATCTCCATAAACCTGGTAATTTGTCTCTCTCTTTAAGAGGGGCAGGGGGGAAGGAGAATAGGAGCATACCCAGAACTGAAAGATTTCTAACGCGCACGAAAAAGAAAAAATAGATGCTTGGAGTATAGGCAGGGAAACTGAAATCTCTGCGATCGCATACCACAATCGCCTATCGCGTGAATATAGAAATTTACTTGGAGTATAGGCAGGAAACTGAAATCTCTGTGATCACGTACTACAATCGCCTATCGCGTGAATATAGATCGCACACACAGTGCATACAGTCCATGTAACCCTGCAGGGAGAAGTTGAAAAAGAGAAAAAAGTCAAAACATGAAAGACAACAAAAGATAATTCATGGTTATTGATCAAGGCATCGAGAGAATGCATTTAAGGACAGCAAGAACAAACAGTAAACGTTTCTCACTTCAAATTAACGCAAAACTTTTAAATGTCAGAGCCACAATCAACAGCACAAAACACTAAAGGAGTAAATTACAGAGTTATCATTTTAAGTGTTCCAGCAGTAATTGGCATCACAACTAGCCAAAGAGAACCTTCCAGACTATTCTTTTCATGTTCGGAGATCTTAGCCTCACTGCCGTCTAATGGGCATTTTGTGCGAAGAAAAACAATGATTCATGGCTTCCACAAACTCTTAATCGCCTCTATTAGACTAGGGAAAATGGAGCTATAAAATTTCAAAAAAGGAAAATGAGTTTCATGACTTCATCACTCAGAGATTCCCATCTTAGTCTAGCAGAGCAAACAAGGTGCAAACAAGAGTATCATAGACAACCACTACATAAAATTTCTGAAGATCACTACATAAAATTTCTGAAGATCTTTCTCATTTGCAATTAATTACATATGAATGCAGCGAGTTCAAACATGACAAGGTACATTAAATATTTCACCTATGGACTGCTAAAATTACCAAAATAAAACCAAAAGTACATAAATTTCTCACATCACTCTTTCTAAAGGGCGAGTAGAAATATTTGGAGAGCTGTCATAATAAAAAATCATGCAAAATGATGGTTGAGTGGATTTGCTGACGATAAACCAAATAAGACGTAAAACAAAAAAAAAAAAAGGGATGTAAATAATCACAAATGTTACAAAATAAATCCATAATTCTTTTCAGAACAAATAACTACAAATGCAATAGATGTTCTAGTGCAGAAATAATTCTGGAAAATCTATATTCATCCCACACACTTACATAATATGGCTGTTATTCTCTTCGTAAACACGATTTGGCTAACGCCTACCAAACGTCTCAACCTGAACTTGTCCATCACATAACCCACCCCTTGGTCTTTTCCATTTGCTGATAATTTAGGGCTCATTTGGAATATTTTCAAAAAAGTAAAGTGAAGATGACTTTGAAGCTTTGAACGACGTCTTTAGAATTTTCGATATGTTGGTTGACACGTCAGAAAGTAAAAGGAAAAACATTGCTTACCCATTTTAGAAAATGTCGCTATACTGATTTAATATTTCTATATTTGCTACCATCATTTTTCTTTTTTACAAAATGTTTTCCCACAAACAATGCAAACAAACTCATCTTCTATTTTCATGTTTGTTGGGCCCGAATGTAGGAAAAGTACAGATAGGTACCAAACAGGCTTATCACTCAAGCATAAATAGCAGACAGTAAACATACAAGAGAAAGTATTTTCCTTCTCCTTTCAACCCTAACATTTTATACTATGATGTTATCCTGTTGAACTATGCAAAATCATTTGTGGATTTAGGGTGACATCTTGTACAGTTACTTACAATGCCAATTACTGTACAGCATAGAGCTTTCGAATAACGGTGTGCATGAACTCTACTTAATAGTCTAGTATTCAGTAAATCCTTAAAATGCAAAGATCAATTTTTAAACTGCAATAGTTCAACCCCTATAGGGGAACAAGCCTCAACTTATTCCAAAATAATATGGACTCCTCAATTGCAGCTTTGAGGGCTCAGAATTTAGCCATAATAACACCTAAGACATAATTTGGAACATCTAGTTTGAATCTACTTCAGTCCCAAATTCCTCCATAACTTTCAAAGTCACCATCGTACACTTTAGGCTTCAAATATCTATGGTGAATCAGCATCCATTTCGCGCATTTTGTGTCACATCATGTCAATTAATGCATGAAACCCTAAGATGAAATTTCAAACCACATCGATATATAATTCCTTAGAGGCACATTCAGGATGAACAACTTGTAAAGCACACTTCCCAGCCCCAAATTTATATACTTGGATACAGGCAGAAAAAGACACATGAACAATCAAGTTTTCTGTCAAGGATATTTTGCTAGACATTGAAACTCTTCATCTTAATTCAAAAACGCTTTTCCTCCAGGTTCTTGCGCAAATATACATTAAGTATTTTAGACAACTCAATGTTGATTTGTTAAAAACTGTTTGAAACAGCTGTTTATCCATAGTATTATTCTCTAATCATACTCTGTATTTAATTAGCCAGCTATCCACATAACCATGTAAAGCCTGCAAATATATTCAGCTCTACTCTATGTCAATTATGTTCACCTATGGTTGATTAAAACCTTAAAGTTTTGATTATAACAAAAAGTTAATCTTATTTACTAACAAGTTGAAATTAAGTAATAATAGTTTTTCAAAGCATTCTAATGAAAATTGATTAATGGTCGTCAAAAGATCAAAAGCTACCACAAATCGAACTCATGAAGGAGGTCAAGATCGAAATCACACATTCAAGAACTTAAGAGTCAAACTTCGGAGCAAAATCCATGACTTGATTTCTTAGATAAAGTGCAACGTACTAAAACTTTAATATTTGATAATGAATGCTTAAGATCAAAATCCTTCTATGCGTTAAAAATAATTTTATGCATTAAAAGTCATTCTAATGCAATGATTTAATCCAATATAAAAATGACTTTTAAAAATGATATTTGGATTTGACAAACATCTTTTATCTTGAAAAGCTAGTTAAAAATACTTTTCAAAAAGTCCATACCTTTCAAAACCTTCGAATCGGAACAAACAGAGCCAAAACGTAAAAAGACCGAAACTTCCGGATGATTGGCCTGAAGTTTTTAACAATCCAAAATTTGACCGTTCTGACCTCTAATTTTTATTGTACAAACGGCTATATTGGTCATCCTGACAAAAGGCGATATACCGAACGAGTCCTTCGAACTCACAGATTTTTTTTGACGTTTTGAACTATATAAATACCTCTACTTCTTACATTTATTACAACATTTTTCAACAGTATCAAAGTGAGAAATCTTTTAAGAGATTTCTTTAAGCTTACATTTGCATTCATTTAATTTATTTCTTTGTATCAAAAACTTTGATTAATTCAAATTCTTTAATCATCATCTTCATGAAAGTTTTTCATCTCTCTTTTTGTACATAACTTATTTCTATTACTCATAAAAGAGAGACATATTTTGAAGAAGATTTTTGAACTTACATTGCATATATTTTTTCTACTTTTTCATATTGAAAACTTTGATTGATTGAATCAAACTTGTAAAATCATCATTTCCATCAAAGTTTCTCATCTCTTTCTNACTTTGATTAATTCAAATTCTTTAATCATCATCTTCATGAAAGTTTTTCATCTCTCTTTTTGTACATAACTTATTTCTATTACTCATAAAAGAGAGACATATTTTGAAGAAGATTTTTGAACTTACATTGCATATATTTTTTCTACTTTTTCATATTGAAAACTTTGATTGATTGAATCAAACTTGTAAAATCATCATTTCCATCAAAGTTTCTCATCTCTTTCTTGGTACTTAATTTATTACGATCTCATTCAATAAAAGAGATATATATTTTGAGAAGATTTTTGAACTTATATCGCATTTATTTTTTTCTTCTTCTCATTGAAAAATTTTGATTGATTGAATCAAATTTCTAATTATCATATACATCAAAACCTCTTCATCAAACAATTAAGTTATCATTTATTACTATTTATTGAAGTATTAGCCTCTCTTATTACTTAATTTATTTGTATCATTTATTAAGAGAGCTTTCATTGTAAAATCATTTACTCTAAATTTTTGGATCGTATGGAGGACCCGTAAAAGCTCAATAGTACAAGGATCGGTGCTCCTTGTTGTAAGTTACCGTGTGGGTCATGTTGAGATCTCATAAAGCTCAATATTGCATACGGATCGGTGCTCCTTGTTTGTAAGTTACTAAAAGTTGTAAAGGTTTGGATTGCACCATAAGTCAATCAATATAGTGAAAACGCCTTACTCTTGTCAGAAAGCTTGATAACGGAGGACGTAGATCATTGATTTGGATTGAATCTCCACAATTATATCGTTCGCATCATTTCTTCC
>CAIGRK010057784.1:0-10074 GCA_903798315.1 Fraxinus greggii | reverse complement strand
TCCTATAACATTTTTGTTGACTACTACTTTGGCTAGAAATAACATAGGAGATACTTCGCCTTTGATTCATCAAGCTGGTACACTTTATGAAAGATTGATTATGAGCACTATCAAAGAGACCGATATGATCTTTTAATGTCTTTTTGTACTTTCAATCCCTAAAGTCGGTTTTAGTAAATATATGTTCACCCCATTGACCCCATCTATCGGGTTTAACAAGTAGCAATACAAACAATATACCACGTCATTTTCTACAATGTACTCCAACCAATCAAATTCAACGAACCATTCTTTTCGAAAACACTTATTATCATTTCTCATCGGTCTTCTAGAAAGAACCTTTATCTCTAGTCCAATCACCTTCTTCCTCTTCTTTTTCTCGCGGAGCCCAATATAAGCAGTCGCGCCCCCTCAACGGGTCTGGGTCCACTGCACATAATGTTAAGTGACGTTCAATAAATTTACCCATATTTTTAGAATTTATTTGGGATTGTTAGATATAAAGGGACATTAATTTGCTTTGATATCACTTGTTAGATTCAAGAAACAAGTGTATTATGATAATATGAAATTAAACAATCATACACACAAGATCTTACATGAAAAAACCATGGATAAAGAATGAGAATTAACTATATGATGAAATAATACAGTGATTTTGTGTTCTCAACTTGTTATCTATCACAATGAAGAGCAAATTATATATAAAATACATGTTAAACCATAATTACAGTGTTTTAGATGGAATGGGCATCCCAAAATTCGTCAAAATCGCGAACAGACCCTAGGGTGAATAACAGCGGTGTTCGAGTGCCAAAGCTCGTATAGTGCTCAGCGCTGAATCTCTATTTCAAATTCGATTTTCGCACTCACTTTGCGCCTAGGCGTCTAAACAATGACGCTCAGGTAGTGATGGTAATGGGCCGAGTCGAGCCGAGCCGGCTCGTGGCTCGTTTGCTCGTGGGTGAGCTTAGCTCGGCCCACGAACTCGTGAGCTCACGAGCCGAGCCGCGAGCCCATAAGCCGAGCTCGTGGCTCGTTTGATTTTTTTTTTTTTACGTTTTCACGTTTTGTTTAATTTTATTTAATTTTCCACGAGCCCACGAGCTGTTCGCTCTTGCTCGGCTCATCCAGCACACTTGCGGCTCGGCTCGGGCTCGTCATTTGACGAGCCCGAGCGCCCAGTCGATGAGCCGCTTGGCTAATTTGATGACGAGCCCGAGCGGACAGTCGACGAGTCGCTCGGCTTATTTGACATCTCTACGCTCAGGCACCCAGATTCTGCTCCAAATTCCCTTGGTTCATATTTTGACATCTTCAAAACCTCTTTGAACTAATCCATCAATACCATATGAATTTGGGTCGTATTTTAACAAATATCAAACAAATATCTACCTTGACACGAATTCTATTGCAATGAACGAAGTTTCAAAATTTTTTCAACGGAAGACAGATTCCACTGTAGGGAATGTACCATTAACTCTTCAAAGAAAAAATTCTCCAACAAATATGTCAACATCTTCCACAAAAGCCCAACTAGAACAAAGTTAATAACTCAATATCAACTGAATCTAAACACCACTTAGCAAGATTACCTTGGGTGACAAAGTTGCTCGAATTATCACTACGAGCAATAAGATCACAAATAACTAAATAATTACCAAATAAGGTAGAAACATACCCTATAACAGAATCAACACAACTAATTACTTTCGTAGAAAGTTCTCCGCTAGACTCAATACATTCAATCACATTTAAAGTATGAGAAACTAAATCAGCTTTTCCGTTCCTTTGTGGAGATCTAATATCTCTCCTCGATTTATCTCTAACAATTGAATAATGTGGCATCGCTAATAGTAGTGGCAAAACGACATTACCCATAACTTTTGAACTCTGAGATATATATTTTTAAGTATAAATCATAAACCAAACTTCAACAATACTGTACCAAACTCAAAATTCACCTGAGTGACAAATTTCTGCTGATTGGTATCCAAAAATTCTGTAGAACCTGCAAGACATATAACTGGGACCTTCTCTACCCTTTCATCACAACACGGGCACATTTGCTAACACTTATGACTCCACCTTTACCACTATAGTCTCATCGTGTTCTTTTGAGTGAACAACCTTTCAAATGTCCCCCACATTTTCTTTGGCATATTTACATCACAAACATGCCCTATGTATTCTTTACTGATCAATATTTGCAAAGCAAATAAAGCTGTGCTATCTTCTAGAATTACATCATCACTGGAGATAAAATCTCACAAATCCTACCTTTCCAGATAAACTTCCATGCATAACTTTCAGTATTTATAATTGTTGCCAACAAGCTTGCCTACAAAATCATTAAAGGAACTGGTTCCACCATTTATGTTCTTTGAGTAAGAAAATCAAACACTTGGTAGGCAACCATATAATATTTTTGACAAATCTATAATATATTAAATATCACATCAAATGAGAATTATTTTTTGGACGATTTTAACCTTAATATAATTCAATTATTTCAATAATATTTCACTATTCGGTTTTCAATATATAATAAATATTATAAAATCATTGTCATGTATGACATTTGTATTATTAATTCTTAATTAATTAACATTAATCTAGATTCAATGAATCTTAATTTGATGAATCTTGATCTACATGAGTCTAGAGTTATTATACATGAATTTATTTATATTCATGTATTTAAGAATTTTAATGGGTATCTAAATTCATGTATTAGTAATTAATTCTTATGTACTAAATGTAGTATAAAAATGTTGCTCATTTATAATATTTCACCATCACAAAAAAAATTGAATTATAGAAGTTGAGTTTTGAGAGTACAATTTTCATCTTTTAAATTTATATACTAAATTTTATTTTCTTTAGTTCGTTGGAGACATATCAAATCCTCCCAACAAATTGTATCAAATATTATTTTTATCAGAATAGAGTGCAATGCACGTTCAACTCTGACTAACATAAAGAAAGAGAAGTATGAAAAGAACATAGATGATTTGTTGAAACTGTATTTCATTACTTAATAAAAAATTGAATTAACACTTTAATTACAAGATTATAAATAGTAAAATTTTCTTAAAATATCTCAACCAATACTCACGTATCTATGAGTTTTTTTGCTTAAATATAACCACTAACACCTAAACAAGAGAAAGACAAAGTCAACTATCTAAATAAATGAAACGCTTACAACAAACTAGACTTATTCATTAAAGACTAATGACATTAGTTTGTTTCACTAATTTAAACAGTTCTTTCGGGATATGAGTAGGAATGGGTTCTTTGAACTCCATTTAGGTTATGTCGTTGCTCCACCATGGCCCCGCTACTGCATAGCTACGATTTGAAATTTCACATATATTTTTTTTATTTCTTTGAATTTTTTTTCATGTTTGGTGAATGTTTCTAATGTTTTTTGTTTGTTTATAATGACTGATTTATTGTTTGTGGTGGTGAAATGGTGGTGATGGCAACGGTGATGAAATGGAATGGAGGTGATAATGTGTTGGCGAGGAATGTGATGGTGTCTTTTCATGGTGGTTTGTGATGGTTGTGGTATAGTGTGGCTTTGAAATTGATGAGGCCGACAATGGCAAATTTTGTGGTTTTTTCAATAGTGATGAGATTGTGTGATAATGCATATTGGTGGTAATAGAGATGATGGTAATGGTAGTTGTTGATAAGTGTGTTTTCATATACTTATTGGATACCTAAATAATGTTAATATTTATTAAATAAGTGGATTTTTTATTCATAATCATGTAATTCTTGCTTCTATAGGTCAAAACCCCAAATGGAAAGAGAGTAGGACAAAATGAAGTAAAAAGGGACCAAAAGCTTACAAAAATATGAAGTTGGGGAACAAAGTGCAGAAGTGCCAAAAGTCTAGGGACTTAAGATGCAATTTAAGAAGGGCATAATTGAAAGAAATGTCAAATTTTGGGGACCAAAATGTGTGAGATCAAAGTTGAGGGGCCGAAGTGCATTTAGACAAGAACTTAAGGCGCAAAATTAGTAGAGTGCACGTAGCTCAAGCTAGCATGCACGGGCTATTTCAACCCAAAGCATTTTGCCTTTGGACTGTGCAGCGTGTGCATGCTATGGACGTTGGGCGTGCCTACTCTTTTTGTTGGGATCTGTTTGTTGTTTTTCAAAATTTTAAGGGCTCATTGTGCAATTTTCTGGGGCGCGTTTTTAGGGTTTTAATGGGAAATGTTCACCCATTTTTCATGCATTCTTCGTTCTTCGTTCTTTTTCCTTTTTTCTTTTTATTTTATTTTCTTTTTTCTCTTCATTTTCTTGGTATTTTGGGGGTCAAATCTAAGGCACAAAAAGAAGCAATCAAAGATATTGGAAAAATATTTGGGAGAAATCAAGATCGAGTCATTTCCATCTTCAAAAATTTAACCTAAAAAGAGGGTTATCCTTACTCTTATAATCCACTATTTTCTCCAAGTTTGTAATGTATTGTATGAATCTTCTTCCTTTTCACCACATATATAAAATGGGCCAAGTTTTTGTGTAGGAATTTCTGATGAACATTTAACCTGGTTTGATTAATTTTAACATTTTTTTAATGTTAAAATACTTATTTTCATGTGTATTTAATATTAAATTTTATATTGTTCATTTAATTGGCAAGTGAATGATTGTGTCTAATGATTTGTACATCGTTCGAGAGAAAGATGGTGCATTTTAGACCAAATATCAAATAATCTAGGCTCTTGCAGAGGATAAAGATATACCCCTAACTCTATGTGGTCCATTGATCTATTTTCCCAAAGATTGAATTTTATTGATTGAATTTTAATTGATATAACGATATAGTAGGTTAAACCAATCAATTAGGGATAGTTTCATTCGAAAGAGGCAATTAGGTAAATCAGAAAATCGGTTATAACATCGTAAATGAATAATTTGTTAATTTGTTTGTGAGAAATTAATTAAGCGACGATTAAGGCTAATCATGAATCACAACCGCTTTATTCTCCGAAATTCTCAATTTTTTATGTTTTCTTATTTTGCAGAATTTTAGTTATTTTTTTCCTTATTTTCAAATTAAAAACTTATTGTTTGTTTGTTTTTATTATTAGAATTAATTTTACTAGATTGAATGCAAATATTTCTTGAGGGATCGATAACTCGAACTCACAAGTCGACTTTATTACTTGAATGCGACCCGTGCAATTGCGATAGGTAATTTCAGCGAACAATTGCTAGTAGTGGTGGAGACACGCGATAGTGCTGACTTTGGCACCAATGGAATGTGCATAACAAAGTGCGTTATGCTCGTGTCAGACGTGTAACATGCTATGTTAAGCTCGTATTACATGTTATGTTATGCTCGTGTTGCAAGTTTATAGAAAAAATGCAACATTGTATTACGCGTGTTATTTTTTTGTAATATATTATAAAAAGTGTTGAACAAGTGTAAATACTAAACAAGTTAATCAGACCCACACTTTATTTAGATGTCATAAGTCCAACAATTTAATTCTTTATTAGATCACTTTAATTGAGTTCAATTTTAAGATATCTTTATGCACAATTAATTACATATGTAGGTCCATATGATAAATTAATAAACCCAACAATCTCCAACTTTGGCAACATATGTTACCTGATAGATGTGTATAACCTTATGAAGTCAAAACTTTTCCTATCATAATCAAAAAAAATCTCCAAAGAATCTCATCCATTGATTATATCAATATAGGATCAAAGCAGTCTTCATCACAAATATCATAACTATACCCTCAATGGTCACATAAATCAACACAATCAAATGACATAGATCAAGTATAGATGTGTAGCATGAAAATTACGTGCAATGTGATCAAAACATGTATATTTTCAACTGGTCATACCTTATTTTTTAATGAGATCGACCATAAACTTTAATCAGAGTGGAACTAAACTGAATACTTTACTTTTGAAATAAACCGAATATCCATGGATAAAAAATTTGCTTAAAAGAGACAGCATCCGAATATAAACTCCCACTAACTGAGATATCATCAAAAGATGCAACACCCATGTAAGTATTATGCTCATGAAAGACCTTGGGTGGTAGCCATTTAGTAAATGAATTAATGATTATGAAGTTTGTTCTAACATACTTTATAGAAATCTAACCACTCTGAATTCTTTCCTTGACAACTATATACTTAATGTCTATATACTTTGACATCATCAGACTCATGTTGGAATACAAGACTTATATTGTCACAGAATAACTAAAGTGTTCTTTCAAATCCATCTAAAATATGCAGCCTTATGACAATATTTTCCAGTCATATTCCATTATCAGAATCAGAATATCCAATTATCTCCAATTCGTCTGATTTTTCTGAATGTGATCATGTAATCCTTAATTCTCTATAGATACCGAATAACCTAATGGCTTCTTTCCAAATTTTCATCTCAGAGTTAATTAAATATCTTTCTAACATTCTAACAATGAATGTTAGATCCAGATGTGTACAAACCTAAGTATACATTAGATTCTCAACTGCTGAAGCAGAGGAAATTTTCTGTATTTTTCTTTATTTAAATTTATCCTTGGGGCATTAATTGTGACTAAACTTGTCTCCATTAATAATAGGGGTATCACTTGACTTACATATCTGAATCCCAAATCTCATAAGAACCTTATCGTTATAACTTTGTGATAATCAAAAAATGCACCGAGAACGTTCACTGTGTATCTATATTCTTAATACAAAAGAGGCGTCACCAAGATTTTTTATTTCAAAATTTCATAACAGAAATCTCTCGGTTTCATGCAATAAGCTTATATCATTATAGGCAAGAAGTATGTCATTAGCATACAATACCAAAAAATATGTTTACTCCCACTGAACTAGTGATATACACAATCATCAACTGAATTTATCTTAAAAACAAATAATATAATAATTTGATAAAATTTGTGATACCATTACAGGAAACCAGCTTAAGCTCATTGATGGATTTTTTTAATTTGTAAACCATCTAACGTAGCTTAAGACCAAACTATGTAAATTTCGGGCAAATTCCTTCATTTATGCGTTTTTTTCCCTTTTTTTGGTAATTTCTGTTTTGGGTATATCTTAATCAAATAAATTCATATTTGAATCCCGTTTGTTGGGGGATGATTCTGATGATTAGGACTTTCGAATTATGTCATTATCTCGATTTTTTCCATTTTTGAAAAAAAATATTTCTTTATTATTGTGTAATTTTTTCGAATTTTATTAGGATTTTGGCTATATAAAGTATTGTAAGCCCTTTGAGACCGCATTGGTTGAAAGAAATAATTTTTTCTACAGTTTCTATTAATTGAAATTCTTATGAGATTTTTTATCTTTCATATAAGCTTCGTCTACGTCAATTGGTATCAGAGCCGAGTTTGTTCCTTTACCATGCCGCCAATGATACGTCTAGAAGCCCGTGAAGCCCAAGTAGATGAGGTGAATGTACGTGATGAAATCGCATAGCTACGTTAACATGTGGAGTTGTTGACCTAGTAAATCGCTGCATTTGCGCCACAGCAACATGGGCCTATGGCCCAACCATTTGAGGATTCTGAAGATGAAAATCCATTTACGCCATTGGATCATCCAATATATTCACTAGCCTGACTGAGAAGAGGTGGCCAGGAGGAGAACATGCGCTGAGAATCAGGGTTTAAGGTTGATATTCCTGAATTCCATGGTGGATTAAGTCCAGAAGAACTCCTGGATTGTGTGACTGCAGTGGAAGAGATCTTGAAATTTAAGGAGGTTCTTGCTGGTAAACGTGTGCCTCTCATTGCGACGAGATTTTGTGGATGAGCAGCGACGTTGTGGCAGTAGACAAATGTGACGAGATCTAGATTAGGGAAGGCCAAGCTCGTATCTTAAGATAAATTAAAGAACACGTGAAGAAGCAATTTTTGCCCAATATTTATGTTCGAATCATGTATCCGCGGTTGTAGAATTTGCGTCAAGGCAAGAAGATGGTTGATGACTATACGACAAAGTTTTATATGTTGATTACTAGGAATGAGGTAATGGAGATGAAACAACAGATGGTACGGCGATATGTGGGTGGTCTTCGCCCTCAAATACAGGACACACTGAATATGTTTGATCCCGTGACAATTTTTAAGGTGCACCGAAGGGCGATACAGATAGAGAAACAGCAGTCCAGACGAAATATAGGTCCTCTAACTGCAGGGGGTTCTTCCAGTAATCCACAGTAGCAAACAACACGTCCTAGTAATCCTAGCCCGACTGGTTCTTCTAGACCAAATACCGTTCAACAGTCAACACATCCTGGAAGTGGTACTCGTTGTTTTACTTGCGGAGGTTTTGGTCTAGACAATTTGAATGTCCTAAAAAATCACGTAGAGGGCACTTCGTTGACGAGAGGTATGGAGATTTTGAAAGGGCACCCATCTTTGATAGTGGAGACATTGAAGAAGCAACAGAGGATGAGGGTTTGTTGTTGGTGATGTGGGTCAAGCGTTGGTGGTGAGACGGGGTTTTTTGACTCCCCTAGAGAGTAAGAATGACTGGTTGCGTAATAATATTTTCCAGTCTACATGTACTGTTAGGGGAAGAATCTGCAAGTTTGTTATTGATTCTGGGAGTTGCAAGAATATAGTGGCTGAGGAGGTTGTTAAGAAACTGGGTTTACAGACTGAGAAACACTCCAAACCTATAATTTGGCCGGCTGAAGAGAGGCAACGATGTTGAAGTATCCCAGTGTGCATTAATCAGTTTCTCCGTTGGACCTACCTACAAAGATCAAGTTTTGTGTGATGTGGTGGAGCTGGATGTATGTCATTTGTTATTAGGAATACCTTGGCAGTTTGATCGACATTCGTTGCATGATGGATATACCAACACGTACAATATTCTATTTAGGGGAAAGAAAATTGTGTTGCTACCCGACAATAGCTCAATAAAAATAGTTGGGGACAACCAATTTATTAACCAGAACAAGGTTTAAGATAAAGATGGTAGAATCAGGTGTAGTGTATAAGTTAGTAGGAAAGCTAGTCAATACTGAGCAAGAGGTCCATCACAGAGTTCGTTTGCTGCTAGAAGAATTTCAGGAGGTCTTCCCAGAAGAACTTCCAGATGGGTTGCCATCACTGCGAGATATTCAACATCAGATTGATTTAGTACCTAATGCTACTCTTCCCAATCGAGCGCATTACATGATGAGTCCTACTAAGCATGAAGAGCTACGCAGACAAGAGGAGGAGCTCTTGGCGAAGGGGTACATTAGGGAAAGTCTTAGTTCTTACGTTGTTCCTGCTCTCCTTACACCAAAGAAAGATGGGACATGGCGTATGTGTGTGGACAGTGGAGCGATCAATAAGATTACGGTACATTACCGTTGTTCTATTCCTTGGTTGGATGACTTTTTGGATCAGCTTACCAGTGTTTTCGTGTTTAGTAAACTTGATTTGAAAAGTGGGTACCATAAGATTTGTATCAGGCCTGGTGATGAGTGGATGACAACATTTAAGATAAGAAAATGGTTGTATGAGTGGTTAGTTATGTCGTTTGACCTTTCCAATACACCTAGTACTTTTATGCTGGTTATGAATCAAGCTCTTCGTCCATTCATCGGTAAATTTGTTGTAGTTTACTTTGATGATATTTTGATTTATAGGGCTAACACTGATGATCATGTCCAGCACCTTTGGGAAGTCCTTTCAGTCCTTCGCAGGGATAAATTTTATGCTGCAGTCAAGAAAGTATACCTTCCTAACTGACTGAGTTGTATTTATGGGTTATGTGGTGTCGAGAGAGGGATTAGCAGTTGATGCCTCCAATGTAGATGCAATAAGTCAGTGGCCAGAAGTGCGGAGTTTTCATGGCCTTGCCCCCTTTTACCGCAGGTTTATACCACATTTTAGTAGTATCATGGCTCCAATTACAGATTGTATGAAGGATAGCAAGTTCCAGTGGAGTTCTGAGGCAGATGCATCTCTTCAGTTGATTAAGCATAAATTGACAACCACCCCAGTTTTGGTGTTACCTAATTTTACTCAGCCGTTTGAGTTGCATTGTGATGCTT
>CAIGRK010057781.1:0-10338 GCA_903798315.1 Fraxinus greggii | reverse complement strand
AACGAAAGGTAGGGATGTTTTGCAAAAAAAGGTGAAAAGGCAGGGACGTTTTGCGCTAATTACCCTATTAATTATTGACTCTTGTCATCATTGACTGTACACATACCTTAAACAAACAATTCACACGCTCGCTCGCTCGCTCGCTCTCGTGATGGTATAAAATTGAATATAAATTATTACTTTTTAAATCACTTTTGTATTTTAATTTACATCTCGATAGATATAAATCCAAATTTTACATAAATAAAAGTATCTAAATTCACTTTTTGTCTATTATAGATTTGAAAAAATGTAATTTTTTATCCTTTTTTATATTTTCTATCAAAAATATAATTTATATTTCCTTTGTATCTCTCCATTGAAGAGCTTTTCGACCATTTTTGAAAATTTAATTTACAATTTAGATTTATCTTACACCACAATTAGAGATGCTCTAAAGTGCAATTTTGATGCGGAGCATCATTTGAATTAAGGTTATACAAAACTCCTAAATCGAATCGCACCTGAACCAAACTGAATCGAATCGAATGGTTCTTCTTAATGTAAATACTCGAATGTGTATCTGACTCGAGAGATATCTGAAGAGTTCAGTCCTCAATTTTTAGACCAAGAACCGAAGAACTGAATAAAAATCAAATCTCCCTGATTTTTTTTAATTTTTTATCTTAAATAAATCAAATTATTTTATTTTTTCTAAATAAATTTTCTAATTAATTAATTTAGCCAAAACCCAAACTATAAATTTACCGTTTCTAATTTTCAGTAAGCCCAACTTAATAAAAATGATCTAAGTTTTACCAAATCTTTTATGATACCATAGTATCGTTTCGATATTTTATTATTGTAACTCACTATCTTCCTCTTCCCTTGATTTTAACAGTTAAATCTATGAAAAACTAACAAAAAGAAACGCAAAAGATATCACGAGATTAAACTACATTAATTTGTAAAAAACTAATATCGAACATGTCATAGTTGAATAATATAGTTTTGCAATAAATATTAAAAAAATTTAATTATTGTGCTGAACACGAGAACAAAACTCGAGCAGTTCCATAATTAAATTTGGANAACTCACTATCTTCCTCTTCCCTTGATTTTAACAGTTAAATCTATGAAAAACTAACAAAAAGAAACGCAAAAGATATCACGAGATTAAACTACATTAATTTGTAAAAAACTAATATCGAACATGTCATAGTTGAATAATATAGTTTTGCAATAAATATTAAAAAAATTTAATTATTGTGCTGAACACGAGAACAAAACTCGAGCAGTTCCATAATTAAATTTGGACCCAACGGTTCCACTTGTTAAATACCCCCAAAATTTGGGTTCGGTTCTACCAAACTATGTCCTGCCCTAATTTGAATGCAAAATCAATATTGCAAAAGCAAATGTTTGATGTAAGATCGAAACGAAGTGTTTGGATGGATTCTCGAGCCTAACATTGAGAATTAAAATTTAAGTAGGTCCCTTATATAAACTATAATTTTTTGAAAAAAGTGATCCCTACATTACATATTTCACAACTTCAGCTCGAGAAGTATAACCCCGTCCAGCCCAATTTATTTCAAATTATAATTTTTTTCTCTTATTTTCAACTATACAGTATTTCATAAAATAATAATACACATAAATAGAAAATTTTTCCTCATTTTTCAACCACACATTCTCCAAAAAAAAAAATACTATTTCAAAAATTATAATCCCAAATAATGGGGGCCAAACAGTGTAGTATAATCGCTTCGTATATATTCAAGCTTATGACTTCTCTTGTCATTTCATCATAACCTAAAAAAATGAAAAGAAAAATTGTTTACGTTTAAGTCTTTTCAGATGTTGCAGAGTTTGGATGTGATTAATTAACTCATCAAAGATTCTACACAATTAAACTATGAAAGGAATAGAAGTTCTTGTTCAAGGACTTATAATAATGAATCAGTCTTGAACTTTTTTATTCTTTGTAAGGTAAGCTAAATCATTAAAAATAAATAAATAAAATAAAATTATCACTATATGATCCTCATCATTGTTATTAAAATGTATGTTGACTAATATAAAATATTTTAGGGGTTAAGATTTTATGGGTGTCATCCAAATCAAATCAAACCGGAGGACATCACTATTTGTATTTATTATTGTTTATTTGTTGTTAGGGTCTTCTATCTTTCTTTCTTTCTTTTTTTAACTTAAAAGGAGAAATTACCATTCATATAGTAGGTACTATTTAGGTTTAAAATTGAAAATTATCAAAGCTCGAGTTAAAATCCAACAGGTCCCAACATTTGCTTCTTAGAAAATAGATATTAATTCATTTGTAACATTCAAAGATTTTTTTCCTTCTTTTTTGTCCTTTGTAAGGAAATATGTATGAAGTAAGCTTAGAAATGAAACGAGGATGACAAAATGTCCTGTCCCTATCCCTGTCCCATCTTGGTTCGGGGACGAAGAATATGGATCCTAACCAAGTTTTATTTTTAATATATTTTTTATTTTATAATTAAATTGCATTTAAAAAGTTTTCATAAATGATAAATAACAATAAAGAGGGAAATAAAGATCCCTCCTTTACCCACTCCCGCTCTATAAGCGGGATTTGGAAGGGGAGGGCTGCCATAGCCCAGTCTTTCGCCGTCACTAGGATGGAATTTCTTTTGTTGTTGTAATTTTTATTTTTTATATTGAAGTAAGATCAAGCTCATGAATTTATTAGTTATTATTAGTAACGGGCAGGGCAGGCACATCCTCGTTCTTTCAAAGATCTTTTAAAATTGGGATGAAAAACGTTCATACATATATATATTTCTTTTTATTAAGGAAGATAATCGGCCCACTTCTAACCGTTTCTTTGATTATGCATTTTCTAGTCTTACCATACGTCCCTATCATCATAATATAGATGGATACTTTCGAGTTGATTTGTAATGGAGATTTAAAAATCTCCATTTACTGCTTCATTGGTTAATTGATTTTTAAAAAACAATATAAATTGAAAAAATATAAAATAAAATAAAATGATTTTGGACAGGTTTGGGGATTTCAGGGCAAGAATCATGTTTTCTATCCTCGCTTCCTTAGGGATGAGCAATAATGTGCACGGTGAGACGGAGAATTTTATCAACCTATAAGATCCCTTTTTTACGGCCCAATATGCTCATGTGTAAAACGTGACCGTCCAAGGTATGCGTGAAATGAGTTTAAACTTCAAAATTTGTTACCACCATAAGTATGTTCTAAGTGATAAGTTTCACTCTTATCTTGAGGATTTTAGGGTGAGAACCATGTTTTTCGTACGCACTCCATTAGAGGCGATACAAATGAGACAAATTTTTTTACCATCCCTATTATTGATAGTATTCTTTTTATGTCTCAATATGCTCATGTGTCAAAAGTGATTTATTCAAGTCTTTATCTGTTTTAAGAACAACTTTGAACTTGACATTTCTGGAACAAGAAGTGAAAAGAAGACATGATATGATCATGATTGCCTTGAGAAGTTGGAACAAGAAAACTTACTGTAAAGGAACCCCAAAGTACGAGAAGGCTATTAGTCCTAGAACATAATGAACCAGTTTAAACAAAACGTTAAGAGATTCAAAACTTTCAGAAAAACTTAAAACACAAGAACACAAGAATTGTTTTGCTCTAAAAGGGTCCGGATGTTAAGTCTATTGACCTAATCAACAGTTGATCATCTGACAAGAGATATTGCTACAGATCCACTAAAATCAACCAAGAAATCTTACAGAAATGTATTTCTTCAAGTCTTTTTCTAACATCTCTATATACAAATCAGTAACCAAACACTGAGAAATCTCTTAAAGATTATACTAAACAACCCTCATTCTTACCAAAAGAATAGAGATAACAACATAAAGATCAAAATTTACAGATTTTCAGAGAAACTAATTCACACAGAGAAAAGAACATTTCAGAACCAACACAGAAGCCGAAGAATGAAAAGCCAAGTATAATATCTATCCCTATCAAAGGTCAGGATTCAACCACGTGTACGGCAAATCACAACCCACTCAAAGAGGCAAAAAACGTGTAGCTGAAAGCGTGTTGTAATAACTGGGCCTTGAAAAACGGATTTGAGAATTAAGACAGCCCAACAACCAACAAGCCAAGCAAATAGTGAGGCATCCCAGTTATTTAACAATCCCTATCTTGCTGAACTATTTCTTAGCATCAACTAATGGATCTAGACATCACTCAGCTTCATTTGCTCTAAGTACCTGAAAAAAAATTGAAGTTAGTTCAATTTTCAACAAATAAGGCTTGATATTCTAAATATCGTTGGATAACTACCTTCAAGCGATGTTTAGAATCTTCAAGCAGTTTCTAAATTTATTTAGAGTCAGAATTTTGGTTCCTAAATAAGAGGGATTGTATTCTAGAGGAATTTTAACTAAAGAGATCAAACCTTTCTCAACCATGTTTCTCAAAAAGTAAAACTTTATATCCACATCCTTTGTTCTATCATGATATACATGATTTTTATTAAGATGAATAGTACTTTGATTATCAATATAAATCATTACAGAATTATTCATAAAATCAATTTCATTTAATAACCCTCTTAACCAAATACTTTCTTTAACAGCATCATAAGTAGCAATATATTGAGATTCAATTTAAGATAAAGCAACTAATTTTTGCAGTTGAGATTTCCAACTAATGCATCCATCACACAAAGTAAAGATGTAAGATGATGTGGATCTTCTTTTATCTAGATCACTAACAAAATCAGAATTAGTGTATCCCTTAAGAGTTATTCATTCATTATTTCTTTTAAACATTAGCCCCAAGTCGGAAGAACTTTTTAAGTATTTAAACATTCATTTTATAAATAACCAGTTTGTTTCACCTGGATTTGCCATAAACCTACTTAAAATGCTAATACCATGAGCTAAGTCAAGTCTGATACACACCATAAGGTACATATATAATGGATCCTACAACATTAGCATCAGAAACATTTCTCATTCTTCTCAATTCATCATCAGTTTTAGGTGATTGATCACTAGACAATTTAAAATGAACATAATACTTTCAACCAGATTTACTTTCTCAATTCATCATCAGTTTTATGTGACTGAAAGTATTATGTTCCTTCTATCTTTATTTCTTGTAAATTGATATCAGCAAGAGATGAGTTAATAGATTCAATTTCAATTTCTGATTCAGTTTGATCATGATTTTTTTTCAGATTGAGTAGTGTCAACCTCAATCAAATCATCTTGATTTTCAGCATTTTCAATTTGATTTTTCAAAATAGTCTCTTCAACATGTGCACCTTCATTAGATTTCAAGTTTGATGAGTTATTGCAAGGCATGTCATTTTTATTAAAAATGACATTTCTACTAATAATTACCTTAAAACCATTTTGACCTTTGAGCCAAAGTCCATAAACTTTCGTTTCCTCTCCATAGCCCAGAAAAACACATTTTAAGGATCTATGTTCAAGTTTAGCTTCACTTTGATGAGAGTAGGCTATACAACCAAAAACTTTAAGTCTACTATAGTCTGGTATTGTTCCTGACCACAATCTTTCAGGACTTGAAAATCAATAGCACTAGATAGGCTTCTCCCCAGAAAATTTTTGGCAAAACAGAACTGTTCAGCATACATCTCACATTTTCCGATCTGGTCGTGTTCATCCTCTCAACAACACTATTTTGATAAAGAGTGCATGTTACATATCTATGTCTTAATATTTTACTTTCTTTACAAAAAAATCAAATTCAAAATTACAAAATCCAACTCCATTGTCAGTTCTAAGTGCTTTGATTTTCTTATTTGTTTGATTTTTACTCATCGATTTCCATTCTTTGAAATTTTGAAAAGTGTCAGATTTTTGTTTTACAAGAAAAGTCCATATTTTTCTTTAAAAATCATCTACTATTAATAGATAGAACTGAAATACACTCATAATATTTATAGAAGCTTTACCCCGCAGGCCAGCATGTAAATAATTTGGAATAAAAGTGGATTTGTGAACTCTAGTTTTGAAAGGTAATCTTTTCTATTATCCAATTATACAGTCTTCACAAAAATCTAACTTTTTAATATTATCATTTCTAAAACATCCAAGTTTATTTAAGAAAATCAATCCATTTTCAGAAATGTGGATAAGTCTTTTATGCCAGATTAAAAACTTATTAGAGATAGAATTTACAGTTGTAGAGCTCTAACCTACTAAAGGTTCAGCATAGACATTTTAAATTCCATTTACCTTAGGAGAGTAGATAACTTCTTTATTATCATAATTTAGTTTTATGAGGACTTTATGAATCAGTATATTGTATCTTTCATCGATTCTCCCAAAGAAATTAGATTTCTTTTGAATTCAGGCACATATATGGTATTGCTTAACTCAAGTATATAATTGTTGTTCAACAATAGTTTCATTTTTTCAATTCCTTTAATCTGACAACTCATGTCATTTCCCATCCAAATTTGTCCTCCATTGAGATCAACAAATTCAGAAAATCATTCTTTAATGGGACATATGTAGAAAGTGTAGCTAGAATCAATGACCCACTCATTTGGATATGTTCTGGGTGTCATGACAAGAACAACATCCTGAATATCAGGATCATTCTTGCAAGTAATAGCAGTAGAACCATCTAAATTGTTTCTTTCTTTCATATCAAAAATTTTATTAAAACAATCATTTATTAGATGTCCCGTTTTTCCACAATAGTAACACGTCATCACTTAATTCTTGGTCTTCA
This sequence comes from Fraxinus greggii, assembly GCA_903798315.1. Lineage (NCBI taxonomy): Eukaryota > Viridiplantae > Streptophyta > Magnoliopsida > Lamiales > Oleaceae > Fraxinus > Fraxinus greggii. Next base: position 3,594 of record CAIGRK010057781.1, on the reverse strand, counting down.
CTTGATTTTTATTTTTATATTTGAATTTCTGTTTACCTTTGTTAGAAGAATTAAAATTGCACAGATTATTCTTCTTACTTTGGTTTTGTTTTTCTTTTATATGCAACTCTTCCCCAATTTTAGGATCTTTGAACTTAGTTTTTAGTTGAAATTCTCTATTCCTTAAGGCAGCAATTATGATATCAATAGTAAGATCTTCTATCCTATATTCTAAAGCATTTCTGATGTACTTGTATTTATCACTTAGTGAATTCAACATGCCAACAACTTGTTGGTCATCAGAAAGTTTCTCATCACAGTTAGTTAAATCTTGAATTAATTTGTCAATATTTTCTTCTAGGCTGTGAGATGAGTCAAACCTAAAGTTATAGAACTGCCTTAGAAGGTAACACTTATTAGACATAGTTTTAGTTAGGTACATTGTTCCTAACTTAGCCTATAATGTCTGGGTATTAATGGTTGCACCAACTTTCCTAATCACACTATCAGGTGAAGAAAGATGGAACTCTAAGCAATTTCATCTAGTTCTTGTCACATATAGGCACTAATCTCAACAACCCATGATCCATCAAGAGCAGCAACACATTCTGTTGTAATAATAGTGCTCTCATTTTCTAGCACCCAAGACTAAAATCTCTAGTACCATTCCATGTCTCAACTTCAATTTTTTGTGTAGTAGACATATTGATAGGTATGATCACAAAATTACAATTATATAGCACATAGTGTATTCTTAATTCTAGCAGTTCAATAGAATTATAAAAAATATGAATTACAAACTAAGACAGGTGTAACAAATTGTGCCTACTTATCATGCAATTCACACAATCAACATTACAATTAACGAATGTAATTGTCAATTTGAAACATGTTTAAGGAATGGTAACCCTGGATTCCACTACTCCCTCAGATTCCTAGATCCTCGCAGGAGATTTTGGACAAATGAAAGTAATGGCAGATTATTTACCTTACCAATTTTAGAATTAACAGGAAGAGTTAACAGATTTAAGGAACAATTTAGAAGATACCATAATCTGAGATCTCAAAATTTTAGAATAAAGGGAGCAATCAGAAAATACCAAAGTTGAACCAAGAATCCCAATTTAAGCACAAACAAGTTACAATGACTTTGTAACACTTAGCAACGAGTCAGGAACTCAACAGGAGTGAGTTAACTTAACTCACCAAAACTCAGTACGAGTTATAAGATCCACCAAGACTTAGTAACGAGTCAAAAACGTAATTGCCAAAAACTCAATATAAACAACAGATCTAAACTAGGCAAAACCAAATTTGGAGGTTTTGAAAAACGGAGAGTTTTGATCTTAAAATAATATATGATTTCGAAAGAACTTGAGGATCTAACCCCCAAAAGTACCAAATTATCACCAGATGATCCAACCAAAAATTGAATCGAGAATAAATTAACATCTAAGGATTTTAGGAAAAACTAATTTCTTGTGAAAAATCATCAAAAAAGAAAATATATCTGCAATTTATTAGAGATTTTAAAAACTGGGGTTTTCAGAATAAGCTCTGATACCATGTGTTGGTCCCAGAACATAACAAATAGTTTATACAAAACATAAAGAAACTCAAAAATTTCAGAAAAATTTAAAACACAAGAACACAAGAATTGTTTTGCCCTAATTGGGCTCGGATGTTCAGTCTATTGACCCAATCACCCGTTGAACATCTTCCAAGAGATATTGCTCCAGATCCACTGAAATCAACCAAGAAATTGTACAGAAGTGTATGAAGAAGATTTCTTCAAGTTCTTTCTAGCCTCCCTATATGCAAATCAGTAATCTAACAGTTAAAAATCTCTCAAAGATTGCACTAAACAACCCTCATTCTTACCAAAAGAATAGAGATAACACACAAATATCAGAAGTAACAAATTTTCAGAGAAACCCTAATTCACACAGAGAAAAGAACTTTCCAGAACTAACGCAGAAGCTCAAGAATGAAAAGCCAAGTATAATATCTATCCATATCAAAGGTCAGGATTCAACCACTTGTACGACATAATCACAACCCACTCAAAGAGGCCAAAAACGAGTAGCTAAAAACTCGTTTTAATAACTAGGCCTCATAACCTGAATTTTAGAATTAAGATAGCCCAACATGCCAAGTAAATAGTGAGGCAGCCTACTTATTTAACAAAGGCAAAAAAAGAAGAAAAATAACTGAGAATGTGACTCGTTTGAGCAACCAGAGATAGAGAGCTAACTTTGCATCATGCAATTCTCGCTTGAATGAGCAAATTCTTTGTTGAAAATAATTGAAAGTTTTAATTAAAGTGCATATTGATTAGAATCCTATTTGGAATATAATTGTGAAATCTTATTTAAGTTTACTTGACAAATTCTAATTGAAATTTTACTTGAAAGTCCATTATAATAAAGAAAAACATCATTGGAAGAAGTTCGGGTTGGAGACGAGGCGCCTAGGCGTTGGGACAACCCCGGCCCCCGGCACTGAGGGGCCACCTGTTCTGCCTCCCTGGTGTTTTGGTTTCCTTTTCCTTTTTGAACACCTTTTTTGAAATTTTATTTCAACTATAACTCATTTGGACGTCCCCTATTTGTTTCCTATATATAATTATCTCTTCATTTTTATTTAGATGAACCTAGAAGAAGTTAAGTAAATCATAAATACATATTTTTTGTATTCTCTCTCCATATTATAATAAAATATCTATTCTCTACAAAATTATATTGTTTTTGTATTTTTGTGATCAATTACTTTATATTGCACTTAATTTCTTATTTTCTCACAACAAATTGGTATTAGAGCATTTCAGTCCACACTAAGTCGAATGATTTGAGAACCATATCGAGACTAAGAAGTGATATACGTGTTGTTTACCCTTGTTCATGAATTCGGCCAAGAGATAGAGAACTATATTTTGAGTGATCATTGTAAATTTTCATAGATCGTAATTCCTTTTTGTATATCATAGTTGAGATAGAGGTATAATAGATTCAAAAACAAAAATAGTTTTGGTTCTACTAGTGGGAGATTATGAAATTAATCGGGGAGATTCGATTTTTTTTGCATGAATGCATCATTTCAAAACTTGATACACAAAATTGAATTGCATTAAACATGTGTAAATGAATTATACTAAGTGCTTGTTTGGAATAACTTAAAAAGTTGTTAAAAAATGAAATCAAAGTTAACAATTAATTTTAACCACATATTTTGTAGAACATAATTTTTATCATCTTTCAACCACACATTTCATTTATTTTTATCAAAATTTTCTCAAACTTTTATCAAAAATTTTGTCAAACAACCTCGAAGTCAGTTAGGCAGATGATTTTTCTTTGAATTAGCTAGTTTATAATTTAAAACTATCTCAAATTCAGTATTTCAAACAAAGTTAACGAGTAAGTTAATCATTCCTCTCCTAATTATCTAATAAACCATGGTTGTTATTCAGTACAAACATAGTAATTAATTCAAAGTCATTAGTGTGTGAAGTGTGTGCAAGAGAGTGGAGAGGAGAGGTAGCTATGGAGAAGAAAGGGCAGCCGGGTTTTGTTTGGTGGATTTCTTGGTGAATTCCAATCATTGTTATTCTCTTCT
>CAIGRK010057769.1:0-14624 GCA_903798315.1 Fraxinus greggii | reverse complement strand
ATTAGATTTTAAAGACATTTTTTATTCTCAATCAAAACCCATTTATGCATATATACAAATTTGCATTAATGCAAATTAACGTATATGATAGTTCAATGTTAGGCACGGAGTCGAAAGTTCACTATGTTCCCAATCATGGTCCACAATTATGTTGTTTCACTATCATAAATTTATTTTCATAACGCATAATTCCATGAGCTTTAAGCAAGAATTAAACTATTTTTCCATCTTGAGAGCTCCCACTCAATCGATAAATCAAATAGCTCTAGGTGATATTTTTTCTAAATCTTTTAATCACCGAACTATAATTCAACTCACAATCAATAGGTCTTAGTAAAAATATTACTAATTCTACTAACTTTAGCATTCATAACAATTCACGAATTAATAAATATGTAATTCAATAATGTGTAATAAAAGCATAAATGCACATTTATCCAATTATGACATATATTATGATATGACAATTTTATTATACAAATTGCCAACCAAACTTTAATATATGTTGCAACACAATCCCAATAAATGGGAAGTGACGTGAGAATTCTCAAATTCTATTTATCACTAAAATATCCCACAAAAATTCATGTATTCCACTAGGTTATGTTCAAAATCCACTTATTAATTTTAATAAGCATGTAATTTTTCAACAAATTTCATAGCCGTTGCTTTTCTAGCTTTCCATCTAAGGATCTTACAAGTGAGCATAGATCAGATCCAACAATATATAATCAAGTACAAAGATTGGAAACAAGTAACAATGGATCACATAACCTAATCAAAAGACTCACGCATCACATGAACATATATAAAACGTGATATTTTAAATATTTTCACAGTTTTCTCATTTTCAAAAAAAAAATGAGAGCATTTCGAAAAATAGCTCACACTAGTCAAATGCCACTTAATAATAATTCTTGATTTTATTAAAAAAAAAATCAGAAATTTACTCAAGTCAAAAAAATGTTTTTAATGTTTTTTAAAAATTTATTTTAAGCATTAAATACAAAAAAATATTTTTAAATATAAAAAAATTAATTTAATTATACTGAAAAATCATGAATTTCAATCGGATCCTGTAAGTGCCCTCATGCACGGGATCAATCTACAATTTTTTTAACGAAAATTAATTATAAAAATGGCATGCCACAAGCGCAAACGCGGCACATGCCACGCCGTCCTCGATTTTTTTTTTATTGGTCATCTCGACTAATTTCGATGTTTTGAGTTAATCTGTATGGTTGGATTTTACAAAATCAATATTTAAGGCCATATTTGAGACATCAACAGATCTGTTCAAGAGTGAAAATTACAAAAAATTCATGCAAAATTAATAGATTTTTTACCAAATTTCGAGAGGTCATAACTTCTTTATTTTAAGGCTAAAATTAATGATCGTTATATCATTAGAAATGTCTTGAGAAAATCTATCCAAACATATCAAATGAAAAACATGAAACGCGGTGTAGAAGGAGTTATCATATGATGAAGTTTCGAATTTTATCAATTTTCAGCCAAAAAAATCATATTTCATCCAAATTTCGGGAGGCCATAACTTCTTCATTTAAAGTTCAAAATTTAAGTTATTTATATAGTTGGAAAACTCATTGAAATACTTTTCTAACCATACTAATGGTAGTGCATGAAATAAACAAATATTAAATTTTTAAAATTTCTACGAAATTGACTAGGGTTTCAATTTTTTCCCAAATTCAATAACGAAAATTATTGTAATTTTGCAGGTGAATTCTAAAGCATATTATATAATAATTTCAAAATTACATTAATTTTAGACATGTATATCAAAAGATGCCACACATAAGGTTTCAAAACTATAAATACAAGATTCATAACTCAATTGAATCATGTAATGACATATTTGAGCATGTATTTCAGCAAGGAATTCAACCTTATGGCTCTAATACCAATATAGGAATTCGCAGCATGCATAATTATAAATTACGAAATATGTATTTTCTAGCACTACAATTGTCCCAATCTCAATCACAATGGAATGAGACTATTATCAACATTCTAAGTGTCTTATTTTGTGAGTTTTCATGCCAGTATAGTAATTTTAGCGCCTTTGCAATTTTGCTGTATTTTCACGTACGAATTTCATTGTTTTATAGAGAGTTGTGGGTTTGAATTTCAAGTTCAAACCACTCCCTCCAATCCTTTTAGCGTCTTGTAGGTTAGGTCCCTCATAAGGGCGAACCATGATCCGTATTTTTCAACAATTGAAATAGATGGCAGGTCAACTTTAAATCCTAACTCGACTTTTTAGACGAGGCAAGATCAACTCTTGTGCAATGGCATTCTTGGTTCAGTCTCCTGAAGCAATGAATCTTGCAGCATATTATCTCAGACAATATTTTGGGATCGTTGGGAAAACTCATATGCATATAAATCCTGCTCACGGATCATGGGACTCAAGGAGCAGCTCAACAAAATTGAGCCTAGTACAGCTCTTGTTTCAGAGTACTTGAAACATCAAAAGGAATGGCTGATGAATTGGCTTGGATAGATTCCCATGTTCTCAATTATACTCTTACAGTTCATATTTTAAATGGACTTGGCACTGGTTATGCAGCCATTTTAGCGGCCGTCTGAACGAGAGAAAATATCCTTCATTCTGAAAAACTGTATGATCTCCTTGTGACACATGAAGCCGCTCTTAAACAAAAGGAAAATGATGCTACCAATATAGCCCTGACAGCCAACAACATCGACTTCAAGAGAAATGAAAATCAATCTCAGCAAGGAAAAATGTATAACAATACCAATTTCAGTTGTTTTAGTGGCTCCAATGGAAATAATCTAAACACCTACAAAATCCCAAGGGCAACATAGTAATTTTAGTAAATGATGACATGTAGCCCATCTTCTAACAACACAACGTTGGAGCAAATGCCTCTTCCTATTGGATAATGTCACGTCCAATTAGGACAACCTCTCCCTATACCAACCTTATGAAGGCCTTGATGATGAATTCTGCTACATGTATAGAATTTATGTATATGTAGGTTGACAAATGTATAAATTCAAATCAAGGGACATGCATGCACCTATCAACATATCTATACAGAAACATTTGTACAAGTAGAATAATTGCTTGATTATATAATCACTGGTGATGATACGGTCTTACAATTTATTATACAAGCTCATCTAGACATCTACTCTCTTCACTCCCTAAAATTAATTTCATCAACTAATGTCCTTTGTGTTCTTTTAATGCAAAACAACTTAATTCAAATTTCTCATTTCGCCGTCCTTATAATTCTTCAATAGAAAGCTATATATCTCCTGGCAACTCAAGATAAAAGAAATGAGAATATGGATAAAAGGTCTTAAAATGAAGAATGAATTGCCAATAAAGTAAAAGAACAATATTAATGTCTATTCTTTTATAGAAAATACCATTTATCAATGCATATCTTAAATTCAATTGGAGCAAATACGTTTTTTAGTCCTATATGTAGATGCTATTTTACATGCAAGTAGTGATTTGAGTTTGTAGCGTGTTATGAGGCATCCAATCAATTAATATAGCTGTGAAAATTTGTCACTCGACTGCGAATTATACATGGAATTTAAAGACCACTTAAGATATTTTGTAATAATAAGTCGGCAGTCTTGTATTCAAATAACAATAGGAGTTCAACAAAGTCTAAGTTTATAGACATTAAATTTCTAGTTGTTAAAGAAAGATTTCAAAGTGTTCAGGTTCTTATAGAACATATTGGGACAAACTCCGTGATAGCAAATCCATTCACTAAAGGTGGTACCCAATGTCTTCCATGAGCACACTGCTCACATGAGTGCTATACATTTTGATGATATGCTAGTTTAGTGGGATTTTATAATTTTGGATGTTGTCTTTGTTATACATGATTTTTTGGTTGTGCACATTTAAGTTCATTTTAGTAATAAAGTATTCGGATCATTTTTTACTCTGATTAAAGTTTTTGGTTTGATCTCATTAAAGTATAAGGTGTTAAATAATAGGTATGACCAGTTGGAAATAGGCATGTTCGGGTCACATTGCATGTAATTTTCATGCGACACATCCACAATTGATCTACGTCATTTGATTGTGTTGATATACTTGATCATTGAGGGTTTAGTTATGATACTTGTAACGAAGGCCGCTTTGATCCTATATTGACATAATTGATGGACGAGATTGTTCGAAGATACTTTTGGTTATTGTAAAAGTTTTAAGCTCATAAGGTTATACAAATTTATAAGGTATCATATGTCATCCAAGTGGAAAATTATTTAATCTAGCACGTGGGACGATATATGTAATTAATTCTGTATAAATGATATCTTAAAATTAAGTCCAAAATAAAAATGATCTAATAAAGAATTAAGTAATTGGGTTTTGAGCATGTATATGAAGTGTGAGTCGGGTTATATGTATAGAGACCGGAATCCTTCATAATTGTATTTCATGATGGATGAAATATATATGAAAACTATTTATAGTGTTATGGTCCACAATTCATATGTAATTTTCATTCTTTGTGTCATCTCGTCAACATAAAAATTTAGAGAGAAAGCATATTGAAGAAGAAGATACAAAACCCACAATTAAGAAATACAAACAAGAATTAAAAAGAATGATTTGAGCAATTAAATTGTAGAATAAGAAATCAAAATTTAAAGATCAAGAAGTCTAGATTCATGATACAAATTAATGAATTAAAATATATTCTGCATTAATTATTTTGGTGATTTTACATGAAGATATTGGCAATTTATAATATTTTATAAGGTTTAGGTTCACAAGATTCAAGATCTTAAGTTCGCTACTTGGCACAAATCAGTTGCTTAGCCAAAATTTTGAGTTAAAGGATATGCATGAAGCCCATTTTGGCATTTGCATAAAGATTCACAAAGATATATCTAAAAGGTCGTTACAATTGTCCTAGAAGACCAAAATTGAAAATTTTTTTGGAAAAGTTCATAATGAAGGATTGATGCATCAAGTGTAACACCCATTGTTAAAGGTGATAAATTCAATCAACATCAGTGCATATTAAATGAATTGGAAAGAGATCACATGGTGTCCATACATTATGTTTCCGCGGTTGGAAGTTTGATGTACTTACAGGTTTGTACTAGATCTGATATTACATTTGTTGTTCATATATTATGCAGATTTCAAAGTAATACGGGTAAAGAACATTGAAAAGCTGCTGAAAAGTAATTCGACAAGGAACAAAAGATTATAGACTCACATAAAACACTCACGATCTTAAAGTTGTTTGATATACAAATTCGGATTTTGCTGAATGCGTAGATACAATAAAATCTATTGCATAGTACATTTTTCTTCTAGTTTGAGGAGCTGTATTTTGGAGAAACAAATATTCAGACTATAATTGCATCATCTACTATGGGGGCAGATTCATTAGTTGATATGAAGTTACAACATATGCTTTATGGTTTATAAATTTTGTCTAAGGTTTAAGATTTGTCAATATTATAGAGAAGATTTTGAAGTTTTATGGTGATAATTTGACTGTAATTTTCTTTCCAAGAAATATCAATAGAGGAAATCAAATAATACACACAAAAGTTTCTGGTTGTTTTAAAAATAATGAAGTGGCCATTAAGCATATCAAGAGTAATCTTATGATAGCAAATCCCATTACTAAGGGTTTGTCGGACTAAAATTTATGAAGATCATATTGAGAACATGAGACTTGTTTGCTTAATCATGAGACTCTAATCTTTATTTTTTAAGATTGTTGTTTCTAACAAAGAGGATTTACTTGTCTTGCTTCACTACAATGTCATAGTGCGTCACTCTATGCAATATATTTCATATCTAAAAAGCTTGTTGGTGGCGTGATTTTCTAGTGCAGATTTTAATTATATCTTGGATGACAGGTGGATGTACAAAGTTAATTTCTAACAAAGAGGTTTTATTTATGTCTTGCTCCACTGCAATGTCATAGTGTGACACTCTGTGCAATAAAATCTTGGACCTCACGATGTTCAATCTACTGAAAGTTCAACTCCAGGAAAATCAATTTATCTTTCCAACAATTTAGGGCAGTAATATCAGAAGTTCAGACACAATGGTATCAGCTTCTTTATTCACTTATTATCTAAGTCAAGCTCCATTAACTTGAAGGCGAGCACTATTTTCTATGGGATATTTTTGAAGATGAGGAGTTCGAAGTTCCAACCGAAGATCACAAAGAAGCTCAAAAATCGCAAAAAGAATATAAAAGGCGAGACACAATGGTGCTGCAATATATTTTACAAGGAGTCAGCAAATCCATTTTCCACGTATCTTTTGCGTTAAAAAGGCCAAAGATGCCTGGGAAATTTTAAAGCAAGAATTTCAAGATTCGAAGAAAAAAATAAGCATCAATCTTTATGGAAAAAAATTGACAATTTAAAAATGAAGAACCCGAGTCGGTCCTTGAGTTCTCTTCATGAGTATAAAGGAAGATGTGTAGTATATGATTCCTCATGATAACCCATTATAGCCTCCAATGCATGCTCCAACCTCTCGATGCCTTCCCATCACTTAATGTTAGTCATTAAATCTTTGTCATGTCATTCATAATGTCAAACAGTGTGTAAATAGTCTTTGTCGATATATATTTGTGCTTGCTACAATCTCCTATAAGTGCACTTCGCATGTTTATGATCTCTCATAACTATTCGTTGGAGAAATTATGTCCATGTCAAATATATCGAATCATGAACATATCCGTATCCCCATTTTTCGACCCCCTAAACTTCGATTTGCATATATCATCTTCATACTCCCGCCTTTTTGACCTGTACACCTTGTACTGAAAGTTGTTTTGAATAGCATACAAGGCGCTCATGGTCATAAGCAATCTTTTATCCTAGAATATATTCTTTTCTGAATAATGCATCAGATCACCCGCACCCACTTAAAAGAATCATTAGAAAACTCATCAATGGTTTTATCATAACAATACTGAACTATTTGGGGAGGGCCCGGTTTAAAATGAATAACCATTTAACTTGAATAAGTGAAAATTTTAAGCCCCATATTATTTTTCTCCAAAATCCAGGCTTGTTGATTTTTAAAATATTGGAGATATTATTGTCTATGATATGAAGACAAAAATAACAAAATGTAACCCATGACGTGTAATGTTGTATGTTTTCCAGTATTTTTCAATTTTATATTATGTGAAAATTATACAAAATCAGAATTTTAAAGATTCAATTTCAAAAATCAAATTAAAAGTTTCACTTTTTAAAAATAAGATATTTTATTCTAAATATTAAATATTAATTATACAATTTGCACCACAAACCATAATCAATTTCATTTAAATTTTCCTCCTCCTTCTATCTTCTCTCTCTCTTCTCACCGTCACTCTCTCTTCTCTCTTCTCCAGTCTCCTCCCTCTCTGCCAGCAACCCAGCCTCCACAAGACTCCCAGTGACGGTGGGAAGCACCTGCTGCGGGTTCGAGCCCTGCCGCTTCGCGCAAAACGCAACGATAGGCCTCGGTGCCATCGTGACTCACACATAGCAGTAGTGCTCTCGAGCGCTGCTGCAGCTGCTATGTGGGAGGCAAAGCGGCGATGGTCTCGTGCTGGCGCTCTGATGTTGATCGGTGATTGCTAGCGTTTTTCGGTGCTTTCTTGTGTTCTCTGACGTGGCATTTTTTGGCTTAGCGAAGACGGCGGCTATGATATTCTGGTGAAGCAGCAGGTTATGCTTGGTGAGATTCACTTGGGCTAGATTTTGAATTAGGCCTGGTATTGTGAAATGGGCTGCAATTAAGCTATAACCAACCCTGCTTGAATTCTGTAAAGTGACATAGTTTTGACTGGGCAGGTAGGGAATTTTGTGGATAGAGAGGATAAGGCTAATTGGTCGACTGTGTTGTTGATTTGAGGGGTCGGAGCTGCAGATCTCTGGTCTGCGATTATGGTGTTATGGGTACGGTTATGGTGATGTGGGCGGTGGATGCAATGCCTGCGCAGTGGTTGTGAGCGTTGATGGTGCAGTAATATTTGTCGTAGCTGATCGATTGTTGTGAGGTGATAGTACTGACAGGTTGTCGTGAGGTGATGGTGTTTTTATGCTATGTGTTAATTCGTTTAAGATGGTTTTACTGTCAAGAAGTCGTGGTGGTGGTTCTGGTGGCGACGGTGGCTGTGAAGGTGCTGGTAGGAGTGTTAAGGTGGTGGTCATAAGTTTTGGTTGTGGTCACAAATTATTTGGTTGTTGGTGACCATTAAATTGATTAATATGTGACCGATAAACAATATTCAACGAATAAAAAAGATAAATTGTGATAAAAAAAAATAATGTGTGACCTAAAAAATTTTAATTTGTGATCGATAATTTGATAATTTGTGACTGCTTATTAAGTTATAACTTATAATATTTGTGATTTGTGACCGATGAATAAGTTGTGACGTATAATTTTTTTTATTTGTGACCGATGAACAAATTATGACTTACAAAATTTTTGGATTATAACTGTAAAATAATTTGTGATGTTTCAATTTTTTATTTGTGACAAATGAACAAATTGTGACCTATAAAATTTTTGAATTGTAACCGTAAAATAATTTGTGACGTGTAATTTTGTGATTTGTGACCAATTATATAGAATTTGTGACCAAAATATATGGAATTGTGACATTAATATATTTAATTAATAAAATATATATTTAATTTATTTATTTATAAATAAAATTTAAAAAAATTTGAGATTTGAAATTTCAAACCTTAAAAAATCTGAAATTTGAAATTTTAAACCTTATCTCTTAAATTTGAAATGGGTAAAACTTAACTTCTTAATTATAAAATTTTCCCTCATTTTATTTCTAGTCATATATCATTTTTCTCCCTTGGAGTAATGATTGATGGGTCGATAGATTCCGAACCAGGACCTGTGCTGTGTGTAAAGCCCATGGGCTGGTATACGAATCCAGATAATTTGGTTCTTGCCCAAGGACATGCCCAAGTTCATCCTAGATTACCTTTTCGTTGACCATGTTTAACAACATGGAAAAAAAAATTGATCGACTGTCAAATTGTATCAATAATGCTGCTCATCCGGGCCCAAAAAAAGGAAACAAGGAGACGTGGTGATGTGTAGGAAAATGATTGAATGTTGTGTTTATTTTTTTCAAACTGTACAATCCGAAACCAACACGTGTCCTCTCTGGATTTAAGCCTGGATTTGAGTATATTCATGTAACATTGTTCTTAAAATACATTTTTTTTTTATATAATAATTACTCCACATTTAGTTTTCGATTATAGCACTAACTCAATTTTTCTATTCTTTTATTTTTTACTAAAGAAATAAAGTAACGAGCGTGCTTTCCTCTCTTTTATTATTTTCTCCCAAGGAAATTAAGTAGAAAACGACCCTTAATCAATCCTTATCCCTTCTTATCTCGTATTCATACCCTCTAACCCAATTTAAAAACCTACGGTTAGGTTCCTTTGGTGGAGAAGAAAATATGACTTTGGTAATTATTAACATGGCTAGAAGGTCAAGAAAAGGTTTGGTCCATGTGACAGTAAGTCAAAATTCTTAAAACTTTAAGCACAGTGAAAATTATTCATCAAGGCATTATTGAGGGGTCCTTTTTGACAAAAGTTTGATGGGATCCCTTACTTTTTTAGAGGGTCTTTGGATGAATGATTTTAGTTAAAAGTCCTAATGAAGAGGCCATGTTACCATGTTACCTCAAAGATGAAAATTAGGCTGGCAAAAATGGACCCACTTCCGCCCATATCTAACACATAGCTCTAATTAGATATTGGGATAATAATTACACTTTCTTTTTTTCCATTACGATTAGATTTATAACGTGAATGAGATAGTAATATCTTATATATTATATTGTTCAGTATAATTTCATGTTGCATATGACTTGCTGATGTCTAAATATTTTCAAAACATTGTAAATTTATCTTGTTACGAGCGTGTCTAAACATTTTGTAAGAAATATGAATAAATACGCGTGTGGTTTCATGCTACTCGTCACGTCTATTTGCATTACTATTAAGATCAATATATTACGATATTAAATGGTACTGAGCGCATTTATATATCGATGTGCACAAGGTAAATATAAAGGGGGGAAAAACTTTTTCTTTTTCACTGCCCACTTGTGGACACCATCATTTTTATGCAAGACTTGACTTGCCATTGAAAGCATAGATAACTAACTAGAAAGGTTTAAGCAAATGATGGGTGTCATTCCAAATATCCCTTTCATGTTAGAGATATGTCATTGTATTGAAAAGAGTTGTGTGTAATTGTTCAGAGCCCTCTTCTTTTGCACTTCAATTCAATATTTGGAGTATGATTTTTTGATGGTCATACTATGATAACATATTGTAGTTATGGTCGAGAGTCACCAACATGCATCGTAATCACATCAATAGAAAACAACCCATGCCCAAATACCCCTCGTATCTCTAACAAAGCAAGGTTGAACAAGAGACCGAGACTTAGGCTTGACCCTCATTTGGGTTGGATTGGTTTAGTAGAGTTTAGATCGACCAAGACCAAGTCTGGAGGCCTTAGTCTCCCTTGAGGGATTCACTCTCCTTGGTCGAACAAATCTTGACCTAGGCCAAACCCCTTGTCTTGACTCGACCACCAAAAACGTATATCTAAAAGTCAATTGATTCCATTGGGCTCTCTTTTTCCAAATCACGATATGATTATCGAACAACGTTCTATATAAATACCAGGTGACTCCCCTCAATCACCTGAATATGTCTATAAATTAGAAGGTTGCGTGCCGATTCTAGACATCCACCACACACACATTCCAATTTACTTAGTGCATCGGCATTGTTACTCTGGCAAATTGTCTGGTGAACTAAATAATGATTAACAACACAGAAAAAATTGCAATCACGCTCTTCCTACTTTGGATGGATTGTTGGTTGAATCTCCATTTTTAATTTTCTTACCATACAAGCTTTCGAACCTGAATATTTTTCTGTCTATAAAAAGTGAATCTACAGTTGTCTTTCTAATCGATCTCTGTGCGCACAATTAATTTAGAAGGAATTCTTCTCCATGAAAATACAAGTTTGTGGGATTGAATGCTAAAAAAATTGGAAAGAGAATCTAAGCCCTGTGTGAGCTTGATTAAAGTCAACAATTAATTTTAAGCACAACGTTTAATTAACACATTTTATCAACTTTTATCAAAATTTACAAAAATTTGATTTTAATCTACACCGAACCGGGGGTGAAGTGAATTCTCGAAGTTGTTGGAATTAATTAGCTATATGCAAAACAGTCTAGTGTGTGCGATATTGTATAACCGATAAGATTTTAACAACTAGAACTCAGTTTGTTCATCTACCTCATTCTAGTAGTCTTTCATTAAAGAAAAAATTGGCAGGTGCAATCAAGAAAGAAAATATCGGCTATATGCTCATCTAACAAAATTCAAATTCACAAGAATACATATTGTTTGTTAATAGACAAAAGAATATCAAATATAAAGTTTTTATATATAATCAGTACCTAACTTGAGTAAATACTCTTTTGGTACACTTTTACATCAATGGACAAATTGAGTTTCAGATCACCATTTCTTGATCTTCTCTAGGTCGATTTCTGGGACGAGACACTCGTACTATGTCTAATTTGAATAGCTCAGGAGGGATAGACAAGGAAGGAGAACATGAGTTGTGCGGGAACGAAAAAGGAAAATGGTCAAATCTTACACCGGAAAAATCCAGTATAAAATTCTGAACACAACAAAAATTGATGATAGAAAATAGTAGGAGGGGTCTTACAAGGTCAAGAAAAGGTCTTACAAGGTCAAGAACACAAAACATCGAAGAAAAACAAAAGGCAACAAGTCAAAAATTTTAAAAATAAAAATAAAGGGTCGGAGTAGTAAAAAAGCTCAGGTAGGATAGCACCAAATTAAGACGAACATGCAGCGAATTGAAGGCCATTTTTCACCATTGGATCAATCAAGATTTCGTTGTCTTTCTGATCAAGGTTTCCTGTTTTTCGAAGCTTTGATGCATCCATGAATATGGATGGCCTCATCATACCTAAAGCCTGCAACCAAGATGTTTTCATGAATAAGACATATATTGATTAGTTTTTTAAGCCGCTTCTTTCGACAGTATGTCTCGACTTACACGTTCTCAAAAGAAGCAGCTAAAAAGAAGCTTTTAAGCACGACAGACCAAACTTTGTCATACCTTATATTTGAAGAAATTTTCGTGTTGCTTACAGGAAAAAATTGCAGAGAGAGAAAGAGGAATGGAGGGTATGAAGGAGGAATGAAGAAAGAGTGGAGTAACGTGGGCTTTTATGGACAGCCAATGGGCTGTATTAATGGGCCTGACAGAACCAGGTCCAAGGCCCAGAACGACTGCAAAAATTATCCCTTCATGACGTCAGCAGTTGGACCACCAAATCATTGCCCGCCGAGCCTGACCGTTCTGCCCTACCACCCTTATTTACATTAAAGAATATTTTATCAGAATGAAATTATTTTAGAGCAATATTTATCGTGTTGAATATTTTACTGACTTTAATATAGATTATTTAACGATTTTCCTCGTGGATATAGTAATAATCTTGTGTAACTTTCAAAAGTTTCTAGTAAAAATTGATTGTTGCCTCGTCTTCATGATTAATTAAGGTAAGAATTCTGAATAATCTAAAATTAAATCTCGACATAGTCTTGTGTTCTAGGAAATTAACCTTGTGCACACGTGCTTGATTCACAACTATTCCTAGTTGAAAATGAAACAAGGGGCGGCATAATCCAAGAGCTACCACAATTTGAACAACAATTTCTTTGGATTCTAATAATTTATAGGGTAGGTGGCAATCTTACGAATTCCTAATCACAATTATTTTTAGTATTTTCGATTGTAATGGCTTGATTAAATAATTATTGAAGATATTCATGTTGCTAAAGAAAATAACAAAAATTCTTGCTATAATCATTAGTCAAAGAAAGGCCTAAAATTTCTTACAAAGCATTTGGTCCCATGATTATGTTTAAGATTTTAATTATTTGAGGGGAACAATTGTTTGTAAAATTGAAGTATCATCTAAGAAATCAAGTATATTGTAATTTGCAAAAATATTTTATGTTAATTTTTTACCTTATTGCTAGCGTCATCATAACCAAACGGAATTGTTGGTTCAATTGAGAAAATTGAGAACAATTTCGATTATAGGCTAAGTATTAGAACTATTAAAATCACTTAAAGATGCAACTAGTTCAATCACAGAAGTTTTGTATGCAACCAAAACTAATTGGTTTGAGTCGAAATTTTATTTTAATTTATTCTATTATTTTCTAGTGTCACTTTGATCCTTTAACACTTCACTCTATACTTTTTCTTTTTTTTCGAGGCGACGCTTAAGCCAGAATTTTGCATACTCAAAATATTAAGCAAACAAAAGGGGGAAATTAAAAATAACTGAAAAGCCAAAACACTAGAATTTGGGAGGCTAAATGATTCCCATGAATTCCAACGAGAATAATTAATAATGGGAACTTGGGAAAAGAAACATAGACAAGAATATATATAACATCTAGGTCTTGGCTACCGTAATTTCCTCAAGGGTTGAACTTATTTAATTATTTTTTTTCTTGTATTGTAATTAATAAATTTATTTATTTTTGGGAGTTAGGGTGTCGGGAATGGAGCCCCGTGGACACGAAGACTATATAATTAATTAAGGATTAAACTACATGTACACACAAAGTGTACACCTTGATTGACACCCCTATGAGTCAAAAAAATCTGGCAATTGATTGGAAAATGTGTTGTCAAGATCGGTGTATCAAAATCTGCTGACTCAAATGAGTGCAAACTAATGTTTCAATTTTTATGTACATGTAGTATGGTGTTAAGAGTCATTTTACTTTACAGTCTTCTAAAATGTAACTAATCTAACACTCAATCGAAGGATAATTCCTCCATCCATTCTTACATCGAAAAAGTACGAATGCTTTACATTTTTGAACTGATAACCAATTTTATCTTAACCTAACCTCATCTATCCCTCGAGGCCAACAAGAACTTTTACAAGAATATTCACCTAGTGTCGGTCGAATGTGCTTTTTAGTTTGATCTCAGGCATCCTTTACTCACCATTTGTGGATAATCATCAATGACTAATTAATTGTAATTAGTTTATATCCAAATTACGAGAACTTAAAAAAAAATAAAAAAATCTAGTTATATTTTTGTCTGAAATTAAAATTAAAATTAAATTAATGTACTTTTTTGACAGCCCATACCTCATCATATTGATTTCCCATGTACATTTCACCTATTTTGCATCTCATTTGCTCCATCACTTATACCATCCAGACCTTTTTTTTTTCCCAATGCAGTACTGCGTTTTGTTTTCTTACTACATTAAATGTCTGAGAATTAAATGCCATTTGTGTACTTGAAATGATTCAAGGTACAAAATCAAATGAAATTGTGAAAAAGTATAAGATGTTAAACTACAATGGTTGCACATTTGGTACGTCGGGCTGAAAAATGTTAGACGTGATTAAAGTTTAAAAGAAGTAAAAATTTTGTTCATTATCTTTTACAATATTGTTCCATGCTACGGACAC
>CAIGRK010057763.1:0-12409 GCA_903798315.1 Fraxinus greggii | reverse complement strand
TAATTTTGTCAAAATTGAATCAGTTTTGACTCTTTGAGTTGACTAACAGTCAACTGGATAGAATCCGTTCATTTGGACCTTGTGCATATTTTTGAAAGGTTTGGGGCATCCGCTGGCACAAATCAAATGTTAAAGTAAAGTGCGCAAAAATTTGAAAGGTTTGGGACCTTTGCTGTAATTATCCCTAGAAAATATGTTTACAAAGCTATTTTCTGTTTTTTTTAATTCCAGGAAATGGATGTGTGGTGTCAAAGTGAGCAACCGAGCTTGTGGTGGCCCGACTTGGAAAAATTGCGATAATGTCTGGCCAGGCCAGCCACCACGATTCAGAAAAGCGCAACCCAATCCTCCTGATAGGTTTTGCAAGGCATGAGTGACCTTAGAAAAGTGTTCATAATAAGTCGCCAATCAAAGGTTTAGACCAATCGCATTTCATCACCATCTTGCATGCTTTCAATTGATGACTACTATTATATAAGTGTTGACCTAAGCTCCTCTGCAGAGCCATGGTTTATTCATGAAACTCTTAAGACATATTAGATATCATTTATCATTTGATCGAGACATGATTTCTCACATATACCATGAGGGAAATTACGTTGCTGACTCACTTGCTACTGCAGGTTGAAAATAACGTTATTATTAAGAGTACAGACCCAAGATCATTCTCGACGATTATGCACCCTGATTTTGATTGACAGATGTTGCATCCCTATTGTTAGAGGGTTATAGTTTATTTTTGCTTCTTTACTCTTGTAAAGAAAGTAGTACCTCATCATTATTGTTTTTCATCTATTTGCTGCTTTGTTGGAGGTTAGGCTTCCACCCTCCATGTATTCAAGTGAGTTTCATATATATTATTGACCTCAAAATATGCTGTCAACCGATGTCGACCTACTTGTGCATGCGCAAGTTAATTTCGACATGTAATAACATATCAACGGTTGAGATCGCTTCCAAATTGGACATGGGAGAAAACTCAACGACACGAGACATTTCCGTTAGGGTTCCGGCGAAGAGAACAAAAATGCAATTGTACAATAATGACCAATCGCCATGAAATCACAATAAAAGATTGAAACTTAACGTGCATAGGAAGAAGATAAATTGCTCTTTTGTATTAGGAGTTGCATCATCCCTCAATGGTTACATGGATGGAGTATTTATATTGTTACAAATGGGATAGTAACCCTTGGATGAAATTACATGTGGCTTCATCTCCTTGGCCGAAATATCCAATCCTAACAATCCCTTTGACATTCATAGCTTACAACGCATTTAATGCTCTCACATTCTATTGACATGACAAGACAAGACTCAAATATACTTTTACAAAGATCACATCAATTATTCCACAATAAATTCATAACCTTTGCACATGGGCCGTCACTACCCGGGGTAGAGCCTTAGACTTGATTCGCTTCTGCAGGCCCACCTCGGAATGAGTGATGGGTCTCGAAATTTGCCCAGGGCCTCGTCTTCTATGGCTGATGCTTCAATTTTGGTGGGTCCGCAGCTATAGTACATTGGCCACGTGGCATTACCAGTAGCTAGTCATAATAATAGTCCCCCAAATTCATGTATAATTATTCATGTTATGCGTGGACTTTAGTAATAAGAGAAGTTTCTATTTTAAGGCAGAGTATACAAGAATGTCGAGGCTGACTAACTTTAATGATAGTTGAATATTATTGAAGGTGATGCAGAAAATGCTGAACTGTCGAGGCTATTTTACTAATGATTGCCCTTGAAACCAGTGCCTATGATTTGATATTTTCGCATTTTTTGGAGAGGAAACTGCTAAGACGATAGAACTCCCAATACACGAACGGTCGTCACATTAAATGCACAATGATAGTTACATGTGTTGCTAGTGTATCTAACGCACGAGTCGATCTGAGGTGTTGCTCAAATAAATCGTTTGGATTCTATGGTCCAGATACCGCAAAGAATGGATGCTTCAGATGCAATAGGCCTCTATCCAATGGCTGAGATTGATTCCCTTTGCATATAAAAACCAAAACTCATGCCATTTTGAAACTTTTACCTTTTCAAAATCATTCGAATTCTCTCAATGTTTCAAAACTTCCAAACTTTTTCTAGCATTTCCCGTTCTCCGGCAAATCTCTAGAACTCGTCTCCTCTAGGTATTTTCTAGTGAAATTTTCACAACCCTCATCAATTCATATAATCTTCATCATATTTCTGTTTCTCCTGTAATGGATTCCGAGGCATCGAAGGATGTAGTTACAGTAGCTAGACTTGGGGAGGTGTCCATGTCTGGAGGGTTGAAAAAGTGGTACACCATGAGTGATGAACCTAAAGATTACGAGGCGGGTTTGGGGGCTGCCAAAATTCCTTCCACTATGACCTCCAAAAAGCTAGTCGAACGTAGGCAAAAGTATAGCATCCCACATTACAGAAAAATGCTAGTGCCCGAGGTCTATGAACGTGCATGCTTCCGAGGCTCGAATGCTTAGCAGTGAGTGAATTCATGTTTAAAGCATGAATGCGTCTACCTCTGCACCCCTTTTTTAGGGTGGCGCTGAGGATCATGTTGGCTCCAACCCAGGTTCTTCCAAACGGATGGAGACAACTAGTTGGGCTTATTTCCACTGGAAGGAAGTGTTTTTGGGCGAGAACATGCTTCTGCATGTCTTCCAAACCCTCTTCCAAGCTAGGCTGTTGGGAAAGGATGCCTTTAAAGGGTGATACTACCTCACCCCCCAGGGGACTCATGCTCCATTTGTTGTAGGGCTCCATTGATCAATCAAGGGCTGGAAGAAGTCCTGGTTTTGGGTTAGGGATAGGTAACAGATGGTCAAAGGAGACACTGTCCCAGCCTGCACAGTACTGACCCAGTACTATGAAGTACGTGAGTGCCTCGCTTTATACACCTTTAATTTATTGTCTGTACCTTGTACTAATTGTTGTCTTATTGCAGATTTTGGTTCGCTCTTCGAACTCCATGAGGCAGAGTGGGCAATAATTGAAGACATTTACAAATGATCTTTAAAGCTTGGGAGCCTCGATCATCTCCTAGACCGAAGCAGATACTTAATTGATTTTGGACAAATGGCCTCCAAGGGTATGAAGCTCTTTTGCTTATTTTTCTCGTTTAGCTTGTTGTAAGCTTCTAACCTTTTCTTTTTGGTGCTTGCAGATAAATTTGCGAAGAAGGAGTACCCCACTCCAGACATGGCCACAATTTTGAAGGCCACGACAGATGTTGGCAGTAGGGCCCTAAAGCCATCATCTTCAAGCACAAAAAATGTAAGGGGTAGGTTGGAGTGCCTCAGCAAGGAGCACATCGAGAAGGGTGTTGAGGGGAGTTACCAAGGAAGGCTTCGACGGAGCGAAGCGACAGGGAAAAAAGGAAGGTGGAGGAGGGGACCCCAAAGAAATGAAGGTTGGTGTACAACAGTGGGGCCCTGGTGAAGTTCGGGACTACCGTGTCCCACTCTGGTGAGGACGTTCCACCACCGCCTAAGCTAATGGAGTCGATAAAGATCGAGAACGTCAGAAAGGCCAATGTGGAGGCTAAAGGGAAGAAGTGTTAGCCTCAGAGGCTGCTAAAAATGCCCAAGCAGAGAGGACCCCAAGCAAATTTGGGAGATTGCTGGAGGAGTAGGATGACAAGATCGCTCCTCAAGTAGTCGAAATGTTGCCACCGAAAATTCGAAGCTCTATAGAGAATTTCAACAAATTTTGGACAGAGCGGTGTCATATGTATGTGTCCACCTGTGATACGGTGGACCTCATTGTGGCACTAGTAAGCCAAAGGACTAGGGCCTTTTGTGTGGCCCTAAAATGTCAGGAAGTTTTGACTGACACTCAATGAAGGAATAAAGCCTCGGTAGAAAAAACTTGATGCTGCCGAGGAGGAAATAAAGAAAATAAATTCTGAGGTTGAGTTGTTGAGGGCCAACGAGCAGAAGACGAGGCAAAGCTGACTTATGCTTTAGCTGAGATGGAAGATATGAAGAAGAAAGTTTACGAATCTCAGTGTGAAGTAGCTTCTTTAACCAAGAAGGTGGAAGCCTTGAACAACCACCAGAAGCTTACTGTTGAGACTCTGGAGAAGGCAAACCTCGAGCTTACTTATTGTAGGGGTACAAACCAGTTTATGGAGGCCGATAAAATATTATGTTGATGAGGCAAAAAGGGTTGAAGCTGAGGCTCAACGGGCTGGGAAAGAAGTGGTGAAGAATTACATTGCCAACTTCCATCTCACTGAGGAGTCTCAACGATTCACCGATTATTGGCGAAAGTTCGCCTGTGCTGAGGTGGTAGGAAGGGCGCATGAGCTTTATCCTGAGCTTGACGTGTCCAAACTAAAGGCATAGTTCGTAGAAGAAGTGCCCCAAACCCCTGTTGATGATGTAGTCGAAGAAGAAGCGGACCAGGAGGAAACTCTTGAGGAAGAAGCTTCGAGTTAGAACACAGCTGAGGCTCCTACTACCGAAGCATTAGTACCCCAGCCACCTCCTACATAATATAATATTAGGCTTATCCTTGTAATGGCTATAGCCCTCCTCATGTAACTAGCTTTTGGAATGATTAAACTTCTTTATAATTCGATTTTGTACTGCTTTCTTTATTGTTTCATTGCTTCAGCAAAAAAAAAAATGTTGAGATAACCTTTCATGATGAACCACTTTTACTTAGCATTTTTACGAAATAACTCAGAGCTTTGGTGTAACTTCACTTCAAATGCTTAACTCATATAACTTAGGCAAATCATAGTGGGATAACTTTAACTTGTATCGAATAACATGAATGAATGTACGTGATGTATGCCTCAAAGTTCAAACGAGGTGGTCTCTTTGGAGATCTGATCATCTCCTCCGAAGTGCTTACACTTCCTTACATGGTGGATGGTTCATCCATGTAAAGGCTTCTCCCTTGACGTTCAGTTTCGTCAGGGTGAGGCTTGTGAGGTACAACTCAGAGTTCAAACGAGGTGATCCCTTTGCAGAACTGACCGTCTTCTTCGAGTCGCCCACGCTTCCTTACATAGCAGATGGTTCTCCTATGTAAGGGCCTCTCTCTTGACGTTTAGCTTCTTCAAGGTGAGGCATGTAAGGTACGCCTCAGAGTTCAAACGATGTGATCCATTTGGGGATCTGACCCTCTCCTCCAAGATGCCCATGATTCCTTACATGGCGGATGATTTTCCTATGTAAGGGCTTCTTCCTTGACGTTCAGTTTCGTTAAAGTAAGGCATGTGAGGTATGCCTCAGAGTTTAAATGCGGTGACCCTTGGGGATCTGACCCTCTCCTTCAAAGCGCTCACGCTTCCTTACATAGTGGATGATTCTCCCATGTAAGCGCTTCTCCCTTGATGTTCATATTCATCAAGGTGAGGCATGTGAGGTATGCCTCAAAGTCTCAACGAGGTGGCCCCTTTGGAGATCTGACCCTCTCCTCCGAGGCGCCCACACTTCCTTACATGGTGGATGGTTCTTCTTCCATGTAAGGGGTTCTTCCTTGACGTTCAGCTTCGTCAAGGTGAGGCATGTGATATACGTCTCGAAGTTCAAATAAGGTGATCCATTTGGAGGTCTGATCCTCTCCTCCGAAGCACCCATGTTTCAAAATGAACATTTTTGTTCTTTAGTTGTTCATACGAAGTATTTATTTATTTACAAAGGTTGGGAAGGGTCTTCTAACTATTCATTCATTGATAGTACTTTCTTGAATGCTCGATGTTCCATGGATGAGGCTGTATCTTAGCATCCATGTCTTCTATTCGATATGTGTCGGTCAAAGTTCTTCTTTGATACGGTATGGTCCCTTCCAATTCGGGCCCAAAGTGCTTGCTTCAGGCTCCCTGGAGGATAGAAACACTCTCCAAAGCACAAAATCCTTTATTTGGAAGGACATCTTCTTAACCTTAGCATTGTAGTACCAACACATCTTCCTTTGGTACGCAGCCAATTTCAGTTGGAATCCTCTTTTTTTTTTCTTTCGAGGAAATTGAGCTCACACCTTCTANCGGTCAAAGTTCTTCTTTGATACGGTATGGTCCCTTCCAATTCGGGCCCAAAGTGCTTGCTTCAGGCTCCCTGGAGGATAGAAACACTCTCCAAAGCACAAAATCCTTTATTTGGAAGGACATCTTCTTAACCTTAGCATTGTAGTACCAACACATCTTCCTTTGGTACGCAGCCAATTTCAGTTGGAATCCTCTTTTTTTTTTCTTTCGAGGAAATTGAGCTCACACCTTCTAAGCTCATCATTTGATATCTCGTTGAAATGCAATTTTCATGGAAAGGGCAGTCCAAATTCTACTAGGCTCATAGCCTCGGTGCCATATGCCATTGATAAATGAATTTTGCTAGTTGGAGTTTTGTTGGTGGTTCAGATTGTCCACAGCACCTGGGGTAACTCATCTACCCAGGCTCCTTTAGATACGTCGAGCTTCCTCTTTGAAGTATGCTTTATTAGCTTATTTACAGTTTCGACTTGTCCATTGGCCTGAGGATGGTGAGGGACAGAGAAGTGTTTCTTGATTCCAAGCTCTTCACATAGGTCCCTGACTTTCTTGTTATCGAACTGCCTACCATTATCTGATACAATCGAATGAGGAATTCCAAACTAGCATATGATGTTCTTCCACAAAAAATTGGAAGCGTTGGCTACCGTGATCCTATCCAACGGTTCGACTTCAACCCATTTCGTAAAGTAGTTTGTTAGGACGATGACAAAACTTGCGCTTCCTCGGCCTTTAGGAAGGGGGCCTATGATGTCCACGTCCCATTTGGTGAAGGGCCATGGGCTAGATACAGTAGTCAATTCTTGGGATGGTTGTCTTTGGATAGAGGAAAAACATTGACATTTGTCACACCTTCGCACAAACTGAACGACATCGTTTTTCAAGGTGGGGCAATAGTACCCATGTCTCTGCTTTTCATGCCAATGCGAGTCCTCCGAGTGATTGCCATAGACACTTTCATGAATTTTGCGAAGTTTGTAGGTGGCCTCCTCCCCTCTAAAACACCGGAGGAAGGGGAGAGGAAAACCCTCGTTTATATAGGATATCATCTATGAACACAAAATGAGTGGATCTTCTCCTTGGCTTGTAAGCCTTCTCTTTGTTATCATGAAGGACCTAGTCTTTGAGGTAAGCCAAAATAAGCTACACCAGGCAAGGGGCCCTTCCGTCCACATCACTTCTTCTACAATGATGGAAGGTTTCGGGAGGTGCTCAATTGGCCCTACTGTCAATAATTCTGAGTTTTTGTTGTTGACCAATTTTGATAAGGCATCACATGAGTGTTCTCAATGCACATGATTTGGGGTAGCTCTTACTTTTCAAAGGATGGAAGCAAGTCCATCACTGAATGGAGGTACGTGGCCATTCCTTTATCCCTGGCCATGAAGTTGTTGTTTACCTGGCCAATGATAAGTTGGGAGTCACGAACTTTTTACTTGCATTTCCTTTGCTAATCTAAGGCCGCCAAGCAATGCCTCATATTTAGCCGCATTGTTAGTGTCCTTGAATCCTAATCGCATTGCTCAATTCAATTTATGACCTTTGGGGCTTATCAAGACAATGCCGTCCCCAAGCATGTCTCTAGCCAACCCATCCAAGAATAGATTACACAGGGGAGGGGGTACAACAAGCTCCGCAATTTCCACCTCTGGGACGTTGGCGAATTTCGCCACAAAGTCCGATAGGGCATGGCTTTTAATGGTCGCTCCGGCCCTGAAGAGGACGTCAAACTCGCTTAACTCTACCGCCCACTTCAATAGTCTCCCCAAGGCATCTGGCTTTTGGAGCACTTGCCGAAGCGTGCATGTATCTTATGGGCTTGGAAATAAGGCCTCAACTTTCTTGATGTAGTGATTAGTGCCAAGTCAGCGTCTCCATATCCAGATATCAGGTTTTAGGTGCTAGCAATGCCTTGCTAATGTAGTAAATCGGTAGCTCGGTAGTGTCCTCTTCTCTAACAAGTATAGCACTAATGGCTTCGTTTGAGATAGCCAAGTAGAGTTGTAGGGCTTCGTTTGAGAAGGCCTCTTTACACTTCTCGGTCCATTGGAACTTCTTCCTACCTTTAAAACCTTGAAGAATAGGAGACATTTGTCGGTGTCTTTTGAGATGAAGACACTTAGAGGGCCACACTCCCGGTTGAACTCAATACGTCCTTTGATTTTTGAGGGGACTTATCTTGACCAATGCTCGTATTTTCTCGAAATTTACCTCTATGCCTCTTTGGTTAACCATATGCCCCAAGAATTTTCCTAAAGCAACACCGAACACACACTTAAGGGGGTTCAACATCATCCAATGTCTTCTCAAGATCTAAAAGCTATCTTCAAGTGGGCTATATGATCATCGGCTTTCAGACTCTTGATGAGTATGACATCCACATAGACCTCTATCGTCTTGCCAATAAGGTTGGTAAACATTTTGTTAACAAGCCTTTGGTAGCCACGTATTCTTCAGCCCAAATGGCATCATTTTGTAGCAATAAAGACCTCTATCCATGATAAAAGAAATGTTTTCATCATCCGTTGGGTACAAGGGGATTTGATTATAGTCGGAATAGGCATTCATGAAGCTCAATAATTTGTGTTACGTGGTAGAGTCTGCCAGTTGATCTATCATGGGGAGGGGAAAACTGTCCTTGGGACAAGCCATGTTAATGTCGGAAAAATCAATGCACACCATCCATTTTTCGCTATGCTTTTTTACCAAGATCGGGTTGGAGATCTATTTCGGGTATAGGGCCTTCTTGATGAAGCCATTTTTGATCAACTTTTGTACTTCTTCCTTCAGGGCCTCATATCGCTCAGGATTAAGGGCCCTCCTCTTTTATCTATGTGGGCAGAGCCTTTGGGTTAATTTTCAAGTGGTGACAACTGACTCTAGTGTTAATGTCTCATGCCTCCAAGCAAAGACGTTCAGGTTCCTACTTAGGAAGTCCTTGAACCTTTCTCTAATATCCGACGATAAGCCTCTCCACACTTATAAAAACTTTGCGGGATTCAGGGGATCCATCGGGAAATTCTCTAGCTCCTTTAATGGGGGCTGTCTGGGATTCAGATTCGAGAATGTGAGGGTCAAATCTCATAGAGCAGGGGTACTTCCTCGGGATGTCTATCATTTCCATATCAGCTATCACCATGTTGATGTCCCTGGGTTTTGCCTTTCTAATGGAATTTAAGTAGCATTCTCAAGCTCCCCTTTGGTCCTCCTTTACCTTTGCCACTCTATGATCGGTAGGGAATTTCATACACAAGTGGTGGATGGAGATGACAGCTCCCAAATCTTTCAATGCAGGTCTTTCCAATACTCCATGTTAAGCTGATGACCTATTATCAACTATCAAAAACTCTATAAAGTTTAAAGCTGATTGGAGTGACTCTCCCATTTCCACTACAAATGTGATTTTACCCCTCAGAATTATGCTATCCCCTGTTAAGCCGTACATGGGGGTGACGATGGGGGTTAACTCGTGATCTAAAATCATTTTGTCAAAGTGGCTCCAAAAAGGACGTTGAGGGAGCTACCATTGTCCACTAGCATCCGCTTTAGCCCATTTTAAGCTACTATGATCCTTACCACAAGGGCGTAGCAATGGGGGAAGTGGACTTCTTCTTCATCCTCTTGAGTGAACACAATAGATGGTGCCTGACTCCTTCGGGAACTACTGTTTATTATATAACTGGTTAGTGGGGGGTATTTAGCTTCTCTGGCATAGTTACTTTGGGAGTTCGTCATCTCTCCACTGGCATATGGTCCTCCAAAGATAGTGTCGATCTCATGGATGGGGGCGTTATCTGTGCGGGCCTGATGGCTTCCTCGCTATCGCTGGCCATCTCTCACTCTTTCCTCTTCATAATCTCTCCTCCATCGGGGAGATACATCTCGACGGCGGGGGTGGCTTCCTCACACCTAGATGATTGGTCACGCCTAGGTGGGGGCCTATTCCTCTGCCGTGAATCGTTCCATTAATCATTTCAAGTACTTGCCCGCCTATGTACAATGTCTCTGTAGTTTGCCCTGTCATGGCTGTATGAATGATGATACGTATAGTATTCGAGGGGGTTTGGCCTACCTCTATGTCCTAAACCTCTCTCTTGGCCTCTCCTCTTCGAAGGCCTTGTTGTGCTGATCCAATTTGTTGAGTGGTGGTTTTAAGTGTGACATTTTTATAGGCCAACGTGGACACCGCTTTTGAGGTGGTCGTGGCAAGTGGCTGTCCTGAGTTGGGGCAATCTCGTTGCCAGTCTGGTTCCATTGACCATCCATCCGATGGGAGGTGGGTTATCTCCCTCGTTGCCTTTGTTGAGGTGGAGGCCTCTATTGGCCCTATTTCTGTGATCGATCAGCTCTTCATTGATAATCTCCCGTCTCATCATTTCTAGCAACGCACCAGAAGTAGTCTGGTCCTGATTTTGAACATCTCTTCAAAATAGGGTGTTCATGTTTAGGCCTCATGTAATGCGAAGAGGGCCTCCTTATCAGTAACTTGAACACAGTATGTCATCTTATTGGCAAAACGAGACAAGAAGCTCTTCAGAGACTCTTCAGACTATTTATCATGTCTTGGAGACGCTGAATGGGGGACTATCCTTCCTTGCTCACCGTAAATCTCTTCAAGAAGGTGTTCTCGAACTCTGGTTAGCTTCGAATGTTCCAGGGTGGTAGCCAACTATACTAAATTTCAGCTGCTCCACTCAGAGTTAAACAGAAAGCTCTGCATTTTTACAGCGGGAGTGGCGGCTCTTAGGCTCATATGCGTCTTATAACAATTCAAATGTTTAGCCAGGTCTCTGGAGGTACCTGTACATTCTTTAATTCCCACGAGAAAGGCAGATTCTCGTTATCATCATCCAAATCACAAGATCGTTGGGGTCTATCTGAATCATATTTCATCTGCCTTATACCTGGACGGTTGAGTAGAGGTGCTTGCTTGGTTTCTTGCCTCCTTCTCCCTCCTTTGAGGCCTATTTCCCGACTGGACAATACAGGGGGCATACTCTTGCCTTTTCTCCGATTGCCAAGTCTCTAGAGGTAGGGCCGAGGCTTGTCCCTAGGCACCGGGGGTTGCTGAGGCCGTTTGGGGCTCGAATTCGTAGGGCTGATAGGTCAAATACACCGACAGACCTCTAAAGCCTAGCCTCGGGTTCATATTCTGGAGGGAAGTTACATTCCATACTGATAGAGGGAAGTTATCGTCCACATTGAACGGGGCCTTGGTGGGTCGACCAGATGCATAATTGGAGGAAAATGTCAACTTCCACTTCTCTTTTGAGGGGCTTGATTTCTCTGGTGTGCCTAGGAGAATGGGCTCTCCGACTTTTTACCTCATCTTCTCGCTGATACTGTCGTTGAGGTGCGTAGGGAAGGATTGGATGACCCCATTGGCTTTGCGTTTGTCTTAATAGCTCTTGCATTGCCAAAATTTTGCTTGGTAATGCTTCTTATATTGGTCGCTATGGTGGATATTTCCCTAGTGAGATGGGTTGCCATCCTCATCCCACCTCATCCGTGATGGTGGTGAGGTCGACGTCGACCCGCTGGGACGGTTACTGGGAGGACTTCGTTACTGCTGTCCCTCGTCCACCTGGGAGGTTTTTCAATCTAAAATCTTAAAATGAAAACTTCGGGGCTTCCTCTTATTCTTTTTCCAAGAACAAATCATTTTCTAAAGGAGGATGCCCGAACTATTCTCGAAAAGCTTTTTCCAAGGGATTGATCACGGTTATAGTGTGGTTTCCCACAGACGATGCCAATATGTTGACCTCAAAATATTCTGCCAACATATGCCGACCCACTTCGTGCATGCGTAACTTAATTTCGACACATAATGACATATCGACAGTTGAAATCACTTCCATATTGGACGTGGGAGAAAACTCAACGACACGAGACATATTCGTTAAGGTTCCGGTGAAGAGAACAGAATGCAATTGTACAATAATGACCAATCACCATGAAATCACAATAAAAGACTGAAACTTAACGTGCATATGACGAAGATAATTTGCTCTTTTGTATTAGGAGTTGCATCCTGCCTCAATGGTTACAAGGAGGGAGTATTTATAGTGTTACAAATGGGATGGTAACTCTAGGATAAAATTACACGTGGCCTCATCTCCTTGGCCGAAACATCCAATCCTGGCCATCCTTTGACATTTTTAGCTTGCAGCGCATTTAATGTTCTTAAATCATATCGACAAGATAAGATACAAATGTACTTTTACAAAAGTCACATCAATCATTCCACAATAAATTCAAAACCTTTGCACATGGGCCATCACTACCCGGCAAGGGCGGATCTAGGGGTGGCGAGCTGGGACTGTCGCCCGTGCTGGATCCGACCAGAAAAATCAAATTTCTACTAAATTGTAAATATATATATTGGTTATTGCAATAAATTTAATGAATTGG
>CAIGRK010057699.1:0-10086 GCA_903798315.1 Fraxinus greggii | reverse complement strand
AGCAACATTTATCAACAAATGCTGACTTTTTAGTGTTGCAAATAACTATTATTGTTGTAGTGCTTGTGTTTTTTTAACCATTCAATCATGAAATGTGATAAGAACCATGGTACGGGAGCTAGCAAGGATAATGACCTGCTAATCGTGTGAGAAGGACCAATGATTAGGTTACAAGCAAAGAAGGTCAAAGAAGCCATGTGATTACTTGTTCAAGCTATGATGGAGGAAACATCGACCACAACAAGCAAATGGACAAGTTTCATATTGGACATTGAGGACGAAACAAGATGAATCAACTTGGTTCGAGCAGCGAATGAGGGAGCGTAGTGAAGACCTATGCGACCGCATAGGGTAACTAAGCATGGGGTTGCATAGTCCTTTACCAAAACTTAGTTAAAGGCCATTAACTATTCTATGCAACCGCATGAGGAAATCCTGTGCTGTTGCATAGTGCAATTCTGGACGCGTATTTTCCAAATTTCGCCTAGAATTCTTTTTTTGTTAAAACCATAGTTATAAAACATGGCCCGTCTCGGCTGGTCAACCCGGAAAATCGGTGATCCGGGCCCTTGTCTGGGCTGGGCATATTAATTTAATAGGAATGTACATGACTCGATCAAAAATCGACTTTGTCTGAGTTAACCGACGGTTTTAACCGAGTTTACCCGGTCGGTTTATCGATTTTCAAAATTGTTTTTTTAAATTTTTGGGGTTCAAGGAATTGTACACCAGACTTCTAAGTAAAATAATTAGTTTTTAACCATTGGAGTTGAAGAGTACTATAAAGTTTTTTATGTGCAATAATTATATGTATCCAATGAATCATATTTATGTTTTCTAAAAGTATTTTTTATAAAAACTTTGGTTAAACATTTTACTTTATTTTATAGACCTAAATAATTAGTAAATTGTTATGCAATGATTTTTATGTACTAAATGTTTTTTATGTGCAATAATTATATAATTTTTTTATATAAGTTTTTATGCAATGACTTACCGGTCCGTCCATTGACCCACCGGTTCAACCAGTAACCTGAGACCCAGTACCTTGTCTGGTCGATGTCCAGGTTAGGTCTGATAACTATGGTTAAAACTCTTGCATGGTATCTTTTTTTATATCTTTTAAGGCTTAATTCTGTTTTTAATTAGATTTTATGGATTCCATATAAATATGACTAATTTCATTCATTGTAAAAACAAATAATTTGAGAGATATTATTGCGAGGCATATTGCTTTCTTCTCGTTCTTCATCAAATTCAAATTAATTCTGAACTTATCAAGAATTAAATTTTTGTGGCGTTCAATAATTCAAGATTCATAATTTTTGTGATCATGGGGCCAAGATATTGTTGCAATTGTCTTAGTTCTTTGGTTCAATAATTTATTGGGTAGATCTTTCTTTCAAGTGTTGATTCTTGGTTTTCTAGGGTTTGATTTAATTTGTCGTGGGTTGCATTACTACAATTCCTACGTAGGTTCCCATCATTTGGTATCATAGCTTAACTCAGAAAATCAAGGCTATATCATATAATTCCATGTTTGTTTTTTGTTTGAGTCCTCATCTTCATTCTTCATTTTCTTCATCTTTTGAATCATTCAATCCAATTAAAATACCAAAAAAGCATTCAAAAGTTGTTTGTGCGCTAAATTAGTGCCCAAATACATTCATTTTTGATTTTTTGGCTCCTTTGTTGAATTCTCGTGCATTTAGTAAAAAACTTGGAATTTACAAAAAAAATATTGTCCATTCCGAAATCTTGAAACATTTTCTTGAATCTATCCTTGACGTTTCCATTCAAAGTTCAAATTCTTAATTCTTGAATATTCTAGAGTCACTTTCCTTAGTCAATTCTTTGTTTGAACTCCACAAGGGTTGAATTTCTAATTAAGATCGAATTAATTCTTTGAAGCACTTACAAGGAAGCATCGAGTGAAAAAAGACAGAGTGGTGAGATCAATAGAAGGAAAAAGCTAAATTGCATGATACATGAGTGTATACACATGAGGCATATTTTATTCTAGATTTAAGATATTTGACATAGATGATTATATTTCAAGCGAGAAGAATAGTCAAGTTATCATGATGGAGGAGATGATACGAAGATTTGAAAGATTGTTTGGTGATATGGGATATATAATAGATAGGCAAGAGGTGTTGATGGAGAGACAAGACACATTGCTTGCTAATTTGCATAGGAAACAACCTAGAGAAGTTCTTAACACAGGGAGGCAAGGTATACAGGATCGTAGAGCAGATATTGGTGGTGAAAATGAAGTGGCTAGTAGGATTGATGATGATGCATTGGTGGATGCTGAAATAGGAAGGATGAGGAATAGATGAGATAGGCATGACATGAGGGCTGTAGATTATGTTGGAGATGGAGATAATAGAAATATGGGCAATATTAAAATGATAATTCCTTCATTCAAATGAAGAAGTGATCAGGAGGCATATTTGGAGTGGGAAAAGATAATAGAGCTTATATTTGATTACCATAACTACTTGGAGGAGAAGAAGGTAAAACTTGTTATCATTGAATTTACTGATTATGCTATCATTTGATGGGATCAAATAGGAACATGCACCTATTGAAACATTGGGAGAATTGAAGGCTATCATGAGGAAGATGTTCATTTCTAGTCATTACCATAGGGATCTTTATCAAAAATTACAAAGCTTTTATCAGGGATCTAGGAGTGTGGAGGATTATCACAAGGAGATGTAGATTCTCATGATTAGAACGAATGTTGAGGACGATCGAGAGGTCACCATGGCCTGATTTCTGAATGGTTTAATAGAGAGATAACTAATGTGGTAAAACTACAACATTATGTGGAGTTGGAGGACATGTTACATGTAGCTATGAAGGTGGAGAGGCACTTGAAGATAAAGGGAATAGCTAAATACCCATAGGGTTCTTCGTGTCCTAACTCTTCTTGGAAACTGAAGTAGGACAACAATAAAGGAGATGAGACTGTTTCAAAAAGTTGAATAGAACTCTCGAAGGGAAGACACGAAGGTTCTAGCAAAACTACACCCAATGCGGAATCCTAACCCCTAGGAATTGGGATATCAAAAGCTTTAGGTGCTTAGGATCAGATCACATTACTTCTCAATGTCCAAACAAAAGGGTGATGATTTTCCACAATAATGGAAAAGTAGTGAGTGATAATAATGGTGATTATGATGAGATGCCGGAATTGGAATATGCTCTGATGGTAAGAAAGTGGAGTATGCAGTGGGAGAGCTGTTGGTTACACTACAAGCTCTTAGTGCTCAAATCAAAGTGGATGATTTAGAGCAACAAAGGGAGAACCTATTTTATACGAGATGCCATGTCAACAACAAGATGTGCAGTATGATTATAGACGGAGGTTGTTGTACCAATATGGCTAGCGCTACCCTTGTTGAAAGATTAGGATTAACTATGCTAAAACATTCTAGGCCTTAAGGTGAATATGCAAGTGTTGGCTAGTTTCTCAATTGGAATGTATCAAGATGAAGTGATGTGTGATGTAATTCCTATACATGCCAGGCAAATTTCGTTGGGGAGGCCATGACAATATGATAGGAAGGTGATACATCATGTGTACAAAAATAAGTACAGCTTTACTAAATATGAGAAATCTGTTACTCTTGCACCATTAACACCAGCACAAGTTTATAAAGATCAACTTAAATTGAAAAGTGAGGAAGAAAAAAGATTGAAATAAAATGAGAGTGCGATTGATCTTTCACAACAAGAAAACAAGAGAGAAAAAGATAAGGTTGCTAATTGTCAGGAAAAAAAGATTAGAGCCAGAAGAGAGTAAAGAAAACAAGTCTTATGAGAGCAGAGAAAAGTTGTAAGTGAATTTCTTTGCAAAAAGGAGTGAGTTGAAGACAGTAGTAGTTGAGAATCGACCTACAAATCTTGTTAGTTTATAAGAAATCACTCCTTAATTTTAGAGAATCTAAAACACACTTCCCTAGTTTGGCTACTCCTTTGTTGCATGAGTTTGAAGACTTGTTTCTGGAGGACATGCCTAGTAGGCTACCACCCATTCGAGGAATTGACCAACAAACTAACCTTGTACTTGGAGTTGTCATTCCAACTAGGTAGGCTTATCGGAGTAATCTCGAGGAGACCAAGGAACTTCAAAGGTAAGTGGAAGAATTGATGATCAAAGGATATGTGAGGGAAAGTATGAGTTCATGTGCTATACTGTGCCATGCTACTTGTGCCGAAGAAAGATGGGACTTGAAGGATCTGCATAGATTTTCGGGCGATCAATAACATAATGGTAAACTATCATCACCTTATACCTAGGCTAGATGATATTTTAGAAATTATATAGATCATGCGTGTTTAGTAAAATAGAATTTAAAAGTGGATAACATCAAATTAGGATGAGAGAGAGAGAGAGAGAGATGAGTTGAAAATTACTTTTAAAATTAAGTATGGTTTATATGAGTGGTTAGTAATGTCATTTGAACTTATTAATGCACCCAGCACATTTATGAGATTGATGAACCATGTCTTGCATACATATATAGGTAAATTCATAATAGTTTACTTTGATAATACCTTAGTATATAGTAAGGATTTAATTGAGTATATAGGACATTTAAGATGTGTGCTTGTGGTTTTAAGATGAGAACAACTTTATACAAACTTTAAAAAGTGTACGTTTTGCATTAATAAAGTCATTTTTTTGTTATGTTGTTAGTGCAAAGGGTATTGAAGTGAATGAGGAGAAAATCAAAGATATCAAGGAGTGACCAACGTCTTAAAGCATAACTGAGGTATGAGGTTTTCATGATTTAGCTAACTTTTATAGCGTTTTGTTAAAAATTTTAGCACACTTGCCCTACTACTCATGGAGATTGTAACGAAAAGTGTAGGATTTCATTGGGAAGTTGAACAAGAACATGATTTTAATACTATTAGGATATATTGTGCACTGCACTTGTTTTATCACTACCTAACTTTAAAATTACTTTTGAGATTGAATGTAATGCCTCAGGAATAGGTATTGGAGGTATCTTAATGCATGAACGAAGGCTAATAGCTTACTTTAGTGAAAAGCTAATTGGAGCAGTTCTCAACTATCCTACATATGACAAGAAGTTGTACATACTTGTTTGAGTTTTAGAGACATGGCAGTACTACCTATGGCCAAAGAAATTCGTGATTCACACCGATCATTATTCCTTGAAACATTTAAATGGTCAAGGTAAATAAACAAGAGACATGTAAGGTGGATGTAATTCATCGAGAATTTCCATTGCTGGATGTGTTGGCGGATGCATAGTCAAGGAGGTATGTACTTCTTACTTCTCTAGGTACTAAATTGCTAGGATTTGAAAATTTTAAGGATATGTATACTAATGACCCGAACTTTTCTAATATATATGAATCATGTGAGAAACGAACACTTCTGGCTCAAAGGAAGTCAAAGTTGCAATCAAGAGGAGATGGATCGTTCCAAGTGCTTGAAAATATCAATGACAATACCTATAAGTTGGATCTTCCAGGTAAGTATAACATTTCTGCTACTCTCATTTTTTCTGATCTCTCCTTGTTTAATGCATGTGCAGATTTGAGGACGAATCCTTTCGAAGAGGGAAGGAATGATGAGAACCATGATACGGGAGCTATAAAGGACAATGACACGTTGATCGTGTTGGAAGGACCAATGACTAGGTCACAAGAAAAAGAGGTCGCTACGATAGATGAAACATCGACAACAACAAGCAAAATGACAAATTTCATATTGGACATGATGGAAGGAACAAGATGGAACAACTTGGTTCGTGCAACGGATTAGGGAGCTCAAGTGCGGACATATGCGATCACATAGGATAACTAAGGATGCGGTCACATAGCCCCCTACGAAAACTCGGTTGAAGGCCATTAACTAGTCTATGCGACTGCTTGAGGGAAGCCTATGCGGCCTCATAGTGCAATTCTTGACTCGTATTTTCCAAATTTCGCCTAAAATTATATTTTTTTGTTAAAACTCTTGTATGTTATCTTTTTGATATCTTTTAAGGCTCAAGTCTGTTTTTAATTAGGTTTTATGGTTTCTACGTAAATATGATTTATTCCATTCATTCTATAAACATAAAATTTGAGGGATATTATTGGGAGGCATATTACTTTCTTCTTTTTCTTCATCAAATTAATTCTGAACTTATCAAGAATTAAATTTTTGTGGCATTCATTAATTCAAGTAAGGTTTATAAATTTTGTGATCACGGGGTCAACATATTATTGCAATTGTCTTGGTTATTTGGTTCAATAATTTATTGAATCAAGTTTTTTTTTTTGAAACGTTGACTCTTGGCTTTCTTGGGTTTATCTAATTTGTCGTGCTATAACTACAATTGTTATGTGAATTCGCATCAAAATGCCACTTGGGCATTATGTACACCCTGATGTACAAGTAGATTAATTCATAGGATTTATAGTTAAGTGAATATAACTCCAATTATCACAATTCAACACACTCCTTCCAAGCTTATTACTTAATTGAAAGATAGCAATCATATCATATCTTTACTAACTTTGATCTGCATACTATCTCCATGTACGGACAATAATTAAGCGAAAAAATTTAAAACAATGCACCACACACTTAGATGTCAATGAGCAAGAATAGGTAACTACAAACTTTGGCAAAGAAAGGTCAAAACGAAAATATTTGCAATAGCTAAACAAAATGCTTCTCCTTCCCTTGAATCCCCACCTTTTTCCTAATTTTGTTTGACTTGGATTTGACGTTTAGAAAGGGATATTGTGAACAAACATCTTATTTCACTTTCCTCTTTCACCTTCTTCTTTGAATGAGCACCATAAAACGTTTTTTTTTTCCAATATGTCTGTCATTGAAATCTTTGAGAAATCTGGCTCAAAAATCAACCCAATGAACCAAGGCTTGACTACAACCTTAGACATTTGGTTACCACTATGGTTTCCACCAAAGTATGGAGGAGAAGATGGTGATAGTAATATTATAAATGGAGGAAGAAAAGAGGTACAATGGTTGAACCCTCAAATGAACCACCAAGAATGGTTACCTTATCATTTCTCCTCTATTGCACACCCAAACTTCAAACTCAAGGGGAAAACGGCTAAGGCAAGTGTATATAACCCTCAAATTACGTCAATCCAATTATGGGCCAAGTTACTCCCTAATTAGGCCAATAAGAATCCAAAGCCACCAATAAAAATCGAAATCAATAACCACTACTTGGGATAAACTCATGGTCCATCCTGAAGTATTCAAAGTTATTTTCGGGTCGAGCTATCACTTTGGTGTTGATAAAATTCCCGACATCGATTTTCCATCATCATCGGATTTATTGGGTATCAAAAACCCACGCATCACAAGATTACTCCACCACCAATGCTCAAAAAGGTCTACTAAGGATTTGTCCTACAAAGGAAAGGGTGAAAGTAGCACTCACAAAGAGCATAGAAGAAAGAGTTGGTTACTTCACCACACTCATAAAAATAGAAAGAAGATAACCCTCTTATGGCTGTCTCACTTAATCTCACAAACTACATAGGCACACAAAAATAAAGGAGAAAATGACTGCTCCTCTTTCTTCTCACTACCACACTTTATCACACCACTGACAAAACAAAACGAGTACGCAGATTTCAACTCACTATGCATGCAAACACATTACACAAAGTAATCATATTTCTCTCAAATTCATACAAATGCGCATATCAAACATATTGAAATGTGACATATGGTTCCATACATCATAATTAAGTAACACTCACATGCAAAAAGAATAACATCGATGCACATGCAATAACCATGTTTACTCTTAATAAGCCTCAAAAAGGTCATCACTTGACTCAATGACAACATTCACCCCATCTATCTCCTCGTCTTTCCTCCTATTATCATTCATAGGACAATTGTTTTCAACCATGTCATCAAAATTGTAGTTAAAATACCTTATTTTTCGCACTTGCCTTCGAGTTACATTTGTCATCAAAGTTTTATATTAAACATTTAGTTTTGCCAAATTGAAAAATCACATTTTTTTCATTGGAAAACACAACTCAAAATGTATTGTCATTTTACCAAAAAAATGCACAGAACACAAAATGCAACCAACAACGACCACATGGAAAGTACATACACAATTCACACGGAATAGTCAAACAAAACTTTCCTAAGATCACATGCAATTCTAATAATGAAAATTTTAGTTGGCAACAAATTTACAAAGAATTCAAGGAAAATAATTAACAAGTAATTCCTAGGTCTAGCAACATGTAATGGTTATCCCTTCACGATAACCTCAATCCTAATGTCATCCCACACAATGATTTCTAAAATAAATGACTGTTCTACACAATAGTTTTAACCAGAATAATAGAAGGCAAATAACACGATACCGAGTAGACCATGTCACCGAGTCCGTAAACTAGGAGAGAGTGAGTATACTACTTTAGAGCTACCGCTTTCCGCCTCAAAGTTTCCGTCAACTGCGGTAACACGAAACGACACTTGGCGCCTAGATATCGAAGGACAAAATCGTTCAATTTTCACCATATCACTCGAAACCAAAATCCGACAATACTGTAGGGTTTGTCTCGTTGTTGGAAACGTTTTATCTTTTGATGTACCGCCAGTATCTTCCCTACGAGCCACCATGCGTTGTCGCCGTGGATGTAGCTTCATGTGCCATGGCACACTTCCACCGCCAACCACCAGCGTGGCACCACAAACACCCCCTTGGTCTGCATATCAAGACTATGGTGTTGCTTTCTCCAATCGTTCAGTTGTTTGGCCCAAAAACAAGTTTACAACTCCGGGCATATTTTTCAGAATCTGGACAGTTTTTGTTCCAAATTTCTAGATCGATTTCAGCCTATTTTAAGCCGCCTTTTGGTCAAAAAATCACAGATTTCTCAGCACAACATGCTTTGATATCATTTGTTGTTGAAATCGTCGAGAAATCTCAACCAAACGAACTAAGGCTCGACCCACAACCTTAAAAACTTGGTTGCCATGGTTTCCACCCAAGTATGGAGATGAAGATGATGACAACAATATCACAAATGGAGGAAGAAAAGAGGTGTAATGGTTGAACCCTCAAACGAACCAGCAAGAACGAATACCTCACCATTTCTTCTCTATTCCACACACCTTAACTTCAAACTCAATGGGAAAAATGCTAAGGCAAGTGTATATAACCCTTAAATTAGGTCACTCCAATTATGTGCAAAGTTACTCTCTAATTAGGCCAATAATAATCCAAAGCGATCAATTAATAACTCAACTCAATAACCACTACTTGGGCTGAACTCATGGGCCATCCTAAAGTGTTCAAAGTTTTTTTTGGGTTGAGCTATCACTTTGGTGTCGATATAATTCCCCTTCATCCCCCGAATTTATTGGATGTAAAAACCCAAAGCTGTGTAGTAAAATCCTCTTAAAAGCTATCCAGAAATTAATATGCGGTGCTAAAAGACAAAAATAGAGAAAATGAGTGCTAAATTTTGTATTCATTCTGCAGCAGCCATTTTTTCTCACTCTCCTATCAGCCATGCTCGTTACCTTTGGCACCTGCATTGTGTTTCAACTTGCAATGTTCTTCATAGATATAAATTGTGTTGGAATCGTCCTTAGAATTTTTTGTCCATATCAACCAACACACTTTGCATCCTTGAGGTATAAACACAAACACAAAAGCAGTAAAAGAAAAGACAATCGTTTTGGTAAAAGATTTATTCTTGAAATCTCAATGCACTTTGCAAAAATAAATAGAGAGGTAAGTAAGATATGCCAGTGTGGGGATAGGCGAAGGGTATGGGCAGAAGATGTGCTTTACTTTAGTCCCTATTTGAACCCCATTCTTTAAAACTTATTTTTCCCGGAACTAATTTTAAACCATACTTATTAGTTGTACTTCCCCAAAAAATCTTTTTTTGCAAAATCTATACTAAAAAACAGGGCCTTCGGTGGAAATTCCTAATAACTTTGATCCGATGGATTCGTTGCCTTGATGCATTTGTCGCTGAGAAGTATATATTTCGATATCTTATATCTGTTGAAAAAATGATTTTTTATAT
>CAIGRK010057698.1:0-18750 GCA_903798315.1 Fraxinus greggii | reverse complement strand
CCACTTTAAATATGATTACACATTAGAAATGTGTAATCATGTGTAGTATAGAAACTCTCTCCACGTACACGCGCATCGGTGCAAATCTTGAACCGAAATAGGTTTTGGACCTTGAATTTGTGTGGGTAGGAATATATATAAATAAATAAACTAAACGTTGTTTGCGTACACATTTCCCCCGAATTTTTGTGTCGTGTTTTGTTTCCCATTTTCGTGCGACCTAGCTTGTAACTAACAATTCTTTGCACCATTTAGGGATGTTTGGGAGTTTTTTTTTTCTTTGTCTTGACCGGGTAGCATAATTTATGAGAGGATTAAAAATCTGTGCTTGTTAATTTATCAGAACACTAGTCATTTTTGACATATTTTTAATCCTCAAATTAGTGATTTATGATTGTTCTTTTAAATTTCATCAAATTTTACCGAGAACATCTCTAAGAAATTCTCTAAACGTAGAATACCCTATATTTTAAAGAATCGGTGCTTAAAAAAAAGTTCAAGAAATTCCCTATTTTAACTTTTTAAAATAAATGTTGGGTATAGCTCTCAAAATTTAGAGAGACATTTACTCTTTGTTCTTAACTAACAACGATTGCGTTTAATAAATTTCAATACTTTACAATTTAAATAATTTAAATCACATTTGAATTGGTTGAACATTAGCATATAACAAAAATTATGTTAAATAAGATATAATGAGAAATCAATAAATGGTCATTGTTAAAAATGAAATAAAGAATCAAAATAGAGACTTCGTTGGAATGCATTAAAAAATTCCTCTATAAATTTAAAGATGTTATATATTATGCATAAGACGTATTTTTATAAATTGAGAGTCTCTTGAAAATTTTCTAAAATAATTATTTTCTACTCACCTCAAACAAACTTGTAAATAAAATACATTAATCGAAAAATTTATTGGAAAATCCTTCTTGACCAGGCTCAAAGCCAGGCCAAGAAACAGGGAGGGCCATGTGTCGGCCCCCTATTTTCGGGTCTAGCTTTGAGCCTGACCTAGAAGCACTCCTCAAATTTATTTATAAGAAAAAAAAACTATTTATAACTAAAACAGTTATTTATCAGTAAAAAATTACTTAAAAGATATTCACTTTTGTGTAAAAATTGTTCATGAAGTAAAAATACTATTAAAATAAAACAAAAATCACTTATAAAATATAAAAAATATTTATAAGCAAAAAATTATATATGAGCACAAAATCAACTTAAAGTTGCAAAATATACTCGCAAGTCAAAAAATTACTTATAAATTTTAATTTTAATTATAAGTAAATATTTAACTTTTTAATTATTTTTAATAAAATTTCAGAACTCTGAATAATAGTTTGGACTATTTTAAAAATTGCTATTAAAAACCGCTCAAAATCGGATTCATTGTAAATATCCAAAATCGAAACTTTAAAAAAATTCAGAGTACCCAAAATTCCCCAGCAAGCACTTAGGCACTTGCATAATTTTTTAGTTAATTCGGCGACGGGTATATTGTATGGGATGATTGATGATTCTTCTTGATACAGAGTAGCGCTTTGTAATCATGCTTGGAAAGGTCAATTTTGAAGTTTTGAGAAGGATATTAAGGGCGCTTTGTAATCATGCTTGGAAAGGTCAATTTTGAAGTTTTGAGAAGGATATTAAGGGCATGCTCGGTGGAGATTAAAATAAGATTAAAATTGAAAAATTAGCCGTTATTGTTGACTTTTATGAGATGAGGAGAATCCACAACGGCCATATTTTCAATTTTAATTGACTTTTAATCTGTATCGAACAGGACCATAATAAATACACTTTTATTTTTGCCCTTAGCCCGACATGCTTAAACCTAGTCTTTGCTCAACATGGTTACTAAGTTGAGGGCTTGATTTGTTCTCTATTTTTTTTTGGACATTTTCGAGAAAGGTNTTCGTTATTGTTGACTTTTATTTAGACGAGTGTGATCAATAACAACAATATTTTTAATTTTAATTGTCTTTTAATCTCTACCGAACAAGCACTAACATTAAAATGTCCGAAATTTTTTGCTTTGTGAAAATGGACGAAACAAACTTTAGTTATCAGCATTCAGCATGTAAGAATATTACTCCATGAGCTTCACTTCATTGGTGAGCCGTAATTCATTTGGATCATTTGTAAAACAAGTGCACTGATATTTGACCATTAAAACTGTTACGGGCTTGTGTCAGACCCTACATCTCACCGTCACGTGTCAATGAAGGTGGTCCATGCGTCGGCCGAGGTAATTACGCACAGGACGAGCCGAATGCATATGCCGAAGTGATTATAAGGGAGACGAACTGAACGTGTGCCAGCAAAGGAATCAAACTCATCTGCGGTGCGCTACGAATGCAAAGGCTCATCGCTTCTACGACTCTACACCTGCCTCACCTCGCCCCAACAAAGATCTCTTGCACAAAGATCTTTCTAAAGTCAAATTCATGACTGATGGGACGTTTGACAGGATCCAAACGGTAAATTCAACTGCCTTAGCAACATTCAATGCTAGCCAACCTATAGAGGGACAGATTGACACCTAGGATGGGACGGGCCCTGAGGATCGGACAACACGTGTTTCCTCATCCAACGGCTCTCTTCTTCTCACACTCAGTATAAATATCCCCTCCATGTGCCAGAAGAAGTATTCGAATCAAGATTTTCTCCTATTACATTGCAAACTTGAGTATCATCATTTCCCTAAAATATTGACATTATATTACTACATACTTTTAACCATTTCCCGGCAGGTGTCCTATCGTCGGTGAACATTTCCGGTTAAAACTTGAACTGACTTGACCGTCCGAGTGTTCGTTGCCGCTCCCAACCCCTCCGGGAAAGGCCACAAGCTACTAATGGCGTGCTACGTGAGCAGGGAGGAGCTGACGTGAAGACTATTCTGTTGGCCACGTGTCGGAGCCATTTTTCGAGGTCAACAAAAATTGTTCGGAATTGCCATTAATGGATTAAAAATGCATCAGACGAACTCAAAAATGAAAGACTGAGGCATAAAATTCAGATTTTGCATTCAGGAACTTTGATATTATTACAACTCATCTTTAATGATTTGTATTATTTCTCAAGTTTGCTACATATCTATGAGAATCAACGGGATGAAGCCACAAAGAAATACAGTAATAACAGATCAATTATTCCTATAAGCAATATAACTAGTCAAGGAAATCAATGGAGCAGCCTTTTCAGGATCAAATCCAGCGAGCTGTTCTCGAGCCTCACTATTCAATCTCTCAGCGAATTCTCGAGATTTCTCAATGCCAAGAAGCTTTG
This sequence comes from Fraxinus greggii, assembly GCA_903798315.1. Lineage (NCBI taxonomy): Eukaryota > Viridiplantae > Streptophyta > Magnoliopsida > Lamiales > Oleaceae > Fraxinus > Fraxinus greggii. The sequence goes on along the minus strand of CAIGRK010057698.1, from coordinate 15,456 downwards.
GATAAGTCATTTTATCAGTCGCCAAATCTTTTCCAGCCGTTTTCCCCAATTCTTGAGAAGATTTTGTGACGTCAAGAATGTCATCCACCACCTGAAACAAGAGCCCAATACATCTAGAAAACTTTCTCAATTTTGCAATATCTTCATCATTTGCACCACCTGAAATAGCACCAAGAACCACTGATGCCTCTAACAAAACTGCAGTTTTGTGAATATGAATGTATTCCAAATGCTCTAATCCCACATCGGGTAATCCCTCTGAGAATATATCAACTATCTGTCCAGCCACTAGTCCTTCTGATCCAACACACTTTGCCAATTCACCTACCATTCTGACCATCCTATCTGAAGACACCCCTTTTGTTGCAGTGGCCATGTGCTCAAAGGCAAATGAAAGAAGTGCATCACCAGCCAAGACAGCCACATTTTCACCAAACACTTTGTGATTTGTGGGCTTTCCCCGCCGCAAATCATCATTATCCATACATGGAAGATCATCATGAATCAAAGACATGGTGTGGATCATTTCAACAGCACAAGCTGCAGGCATAGCAGTGGATTCATCCCCACCCACAAGCTCACACGCAGCAATACACAGCATAGGCCGAACCCTTTTGCCTCCAGCAAGAAGTGAATATCTCATGGACTCATGAATTATCAAAGGCTCCTTCAACAAGACTGCATTTTCCAAAGCCCTGTTTACAGAACTTGCCTTGTCAAACATATAGGCATTGAAATCGAAAGTGGGCTCTTCTTGGCTTACGCTTTTGCTGTCTTGTTCTTGTTCTTTGGTTAAAATTGCTGATATGAATTTTTTTGTGGGATTTGGGGAAAAGAAAGAAATGGGCAGTTTATTATTCTTCAGTGGATGAGGAAGAAAAGAAAAGACTTGTAAGGATATGAATCTGCTGCTGGAAAGATCGTTCATGGACTTTGTCTGATACCATGTTGTAATTGGATTCACAAGACTCATCCTTGCTTGCTAACAAAATTATTGCATACAAATTTGCTTCACTCTGTAAGTAAAGTGTGCGTGAATATCTCTAGGCTTTATAGAGAGAATCGAGAGGATTCCAAAGCAATGGATGAGAGATAGTCAATGGAGAAAATAAAATTATAATGCAATTCCCATAAAATTACGTCAACTTGAAACAAGTGCTGTATATATCGCAATTCGTAGGTGGTTTGGTGTTGCTGATTCATTTGTTGGCATGATTAACTGGAATGAACTGGACGGTTATGTTTTCGTTTAATTGCGCTCTTGTAAAATTCGTTATGGGGTCACTGGGATGTGACAGTTCAAAATGAAAATTGCAATTTCTGTTCTCCGTTAGCTTTAAAATTGCTGTGGTCCTTGCTACACCATGGGCCCTGGCAAAGTAGATAAACCCAATTGTTGTAAGTGGAAATGGTTTAGCCCATGTTCCGTATTTTTAGTCAAAGTTAACAATTAATTTTAACCATATATTTTATCATTTTTTATCAAAATTTACTAAAAATCTAATCATAATTCCCATGAAGCAGAGGCTTAATTTTTAGTAAAATTGGGTAATTTTAAGGTCAAATTTTAGTAAGGTTCGTACTCCAAAATTAATGGAATCAAGCATAGTCATATTCTACTCCAAAATTAATAGGACCAAGCATATTCATGTTATGTTCCTTAAAGTAATTAACATGATATATTTATTTATCAAAAAAATAATTAAAATTAAATGAAATAATTGAATCTAAGGGTGTCATCAATTGAGATTTTGATTTATTTAAAAAAAAAACTCTAAATTCGGGTGTCTCCAATTAATTATTAAATGTTCTCAATTACTCATGGATTTATATGCAGTTAAAAGATTCGGATATATTTCAAACTTAAAATTACACGTAACAAACGCTTTTCAAATTTCAACATTTTTAATAAGATACTTGTGAATTTTGTGAAAATATATTCAAATCCACAAAATTCATTAAAATTTATAATTCTGTAAAATTCATTAAAATCTCATATGGGGACATCCTACCTACTTAAAACTTTAAATAAGTGAGAATCTAATTGGAATTGCTAAACTCTTATCCCAGGTAGAAAAACCTTGGGAAAAATTGTTTGTTTTATATGGTGAAAGTTGAGTGTGGGCTCCAAGGTACCGCTGGTCTTTAGAAGGGTAGACTTAGATTCTATAGGGTTCGACCTAAAACCCACACATATATTAACCGAACGTAACATACGCGTGATTTCGGTTTGAATATATACGTTTATTCGTTCGAAAGATTGTCTGAACAGTCATTCTTGTTCATAAGAAGCTTGTAGTTTGTTCAAACGGACACGAATAAATCTAAAAATAGTATGCCTTTTTGCTGCGAAAATTATACGATGTTCATTGCAAATATTCCAACTTTGAATTTCACCACCTCTCTACATTTTGATAATGAAAAATACAACGTTGAGTTCGTTCCATCTCGAGAGACGTCTGTTGGCTTCCTTTAAACATCATAGAAGGAAGTAGATTGGTCTTAAGAAGTCGATGTGCTCGAATTAAATTTTCGATCACGTCGATCATCATTTATCGTTTGATCCTGCTGACAGTTATCGGTCTCAACAAAATATCCAAATTCTGAAAAATGAAAGTTGCGTAAACATGAATTCATCTTCATTCAACGAATCAAACATGATTCATGAATTCATCTTCATTCAATGAATCAAATATTATCCAAATACATTTCCAAGTAAACCTGCTAAATTCAATGACAGGGAAAAGAAAAGTTTCCGTAAAATTTGAAATTTTGAACCATTGCTAAATGTTGTCAGTTATGCTTAAAATTTACTGTTAGATAATGATTTGACAGAGTCTGCAATCATTTAATAAATGGCTTCATTGTGATTGAAACCAAAAATGATTTAATAGTTCTTTATTTAGTGAGAGAAAATTTAAAATTATTTAAATATTTGCAAGTAATACAAGTTACAATTACAATAAGATGCGGTGGGATGGGCTCACATTTTTAATCGAACGGTCAAATGTGTAACTTTTACTAAATATATAATAATGTCTATTTATTTATTTTTATTGAGGCGATAGAAACAATTGGATATAATATTAAAAATTAATCAACATAATGACGAGATTCATAATATTATATATATTAAGTACTAACAAATTCAACGTTATCTACCCAATTTCGATGTCGTTCAATCTACTCAACATTTGTTTAGTTTTTCAGAAACAAAATTTTTTAATAAACTTTGATAAAATTGATAGATCCCACAAAATACGTGATTATAAATGAATTAAAAAAAAAATTGAAAGTCAAACAAGAACAATATAACTTAATTGTGGGTGATACCAAACATTAATTATAAAATAACTTGTCAACCTAGTATTTTCTTTTCTCAATGTGACTTCAGTGTCGATTCAACACTCCATTTATATAATATTTAATTCAGATATTCAAAATAACTGCTTACGACTTTTTTTTTTTTTAAATGACGAAAAAGTTGAAAATAAAGGAGTTGCAATTGACATAACAAATAATTGTTGATTTGACTCACTACAGGAAATCAAAATTTACTAAAAAATTTGATTTTAAGAGTAATGCTATCTATAGTGAAGACTACCGATACTCTTTCTACGTGGCATACATGTGTCTTTGTAATGTATGCATCAAAAAACAATTGCGACACACGTATGCCACTTAGAAAGACTATCGATAACCTTCACTAGGAATAACATTATTTTGATTTTAATCTTCATCAAACAAAGGCTATGAATTAAAACCTCATATTAAAATTTCTTAGAGATCAAATAAAAGTCCAAACCATTTGTCCCTTCTCAATTCAAAACTGGCATTACAACTGCAGTATCAGTGAATATCTAGTAGATGTTGGGAGTTTAAACAATCAAAATTATGATCTGAAATATCTATGTAGCAAACACCTTTTGCAAGGAGTAAATGTGAAAGATCCTTCTTCTTCCCAGACATTAATGGAAGAAATCTTTGAGGAAATAGTCCTACAATTATCTCATAGTCAAAGCAACGAGGTTTTTACTTGCTGTAAAGGTACACAATGCTAAAGATGAAGAATCCCGCCATCTGGAATTTGTCAAATGTCTTCGTTAGTTTGAAACATTAACAATAATCTTTCAACGACCAAAATTTTGGATGCATAATTTAGAAATATTGTTAGACTCAGTAAGATATATTACCATAGAAAATGAAGCTCCGTAATAGGGAAAAGCTGTCGTTATGAATCTCTCATATTCGTTGTGTCGGAAGGGTCTCACTGGAATCTGCAAAAAAATGTCAAATTCTCATAATGTAACACAAGTTACACATACCTTGCTAAGGAAGGATGTTGGTCAGCTTGTAACCATTATATCGGAGAACAAATCAGAGTTTGGGCAATTTACTTTTACGTTCTCACTTTAGTGCTCTCCTTTATTTTTACTATTCGTTTTTATGGCAAGGGTGGAGGGTGGGTCTTGAACCAACACGAGGCAGATACACATATTTAGCCCCTGTTTGACTACTATTCTTTCAAAACTTTTTGTTTCTCATACTCATTTTCAATCACACATTCTCACATAAAATATTCTTCACGTAAATCCAAAACTTTTTTCTACTTTTTAACCCCACGTTCTCCAAAAATTTATTATTCAAAAATTCTGTCAAACAGGGGCTTAGTTTCTTCCAGCATCAATTCCAGCATCCATGTTTGCCTCTAAATGTATAAGATTGTGCAGACAATTCCTCCCCTAGCATCGTGAGAATAACAGAAAATGCAAAATAAGGACTGCCAAAAATTTCTCTTTTGCATTTAGCATGAACTTATTTCATATCAAACAAAATCCATCTTCCAGCCCAATACGTAGATACTCCTTGCAGTTCATTTTGAAGTGAATAGCTAGGCCCAGATCAAGTTTAGGACACAAAATTTATAGATTCCTCACCTATTTTACTCAAAAAAGTAGAACACGGGCTCCAATCCCACTTTAAATAAAGGGGTGGTTTTGTAAAGAGAGTAACAAAATACAAATATCCCTCATTTGCGATTATTTAGAAACATCCATGAAAAGGGAAGGTGTCCGTTCATATCGAATGTAAGGAGCACACGCACGTGCATGTGTATGTTTAATTTGTTTATTTTTAAACAACTATAGCAATAAATTTTTTCATCTTGAACTGTTTATTAAGTTGGTTTCACTGGCTTACCTGCTTTGAAAGTGAGAGGCTAGTGTATCCAAGCCTTTCATATTCAACTTTGAACTGGAAAACTCCATATACATCTGGTACCTTGAAAGAAGTGTGATAGAGCCCCTGAAGCAGAAATGTATAAATATGTGGAACAGGAAATCTATGCATATATAGATATAAGTTTGTCTGTAACCTTCTGATTAGTAGACAAGGTTTTCAAGACATAGGGGCTCATCATGTAGAACTGCACTTGGACGTCATCCGCAACATATGGTACCCAGCTAGAACCAGTCCACTCAAAGATTTCAACAGAAAATTCCTACAAGAAAATCGAACTCGTAAGAAAAGAAGTTCCATTTTTTGTAATTCCTTTTTAATCATTTGTTCGCTGTCTTTCTTTTTCTTTGGGAGGTGGAAGGTTTGAATCGCAAAGTTTTTCCACCTGACAGGCTTCATTATGTTCATTTTCAAAGCAGGACACAATCAAATATGTGGAATTACCAGATCATCATTAATCCTATACATTGAAGGTTCCTCTGTTCCCCCATCCTTGTTGTGCTTAAGATTGACAGCCTGGGACAATCAATCATGAGTTAATCAACTATGTACGTGGATATTTTCCTTTCTTTTCTGAACAAATCAAAGAACCTATAGAAGCATAACTTAGTATGAAAATAGGATATACGATGAGAATACTATATGGACTAATATAGATTACCTTCAGATGACCCCTCTCATGGAAGACCCATTTGCTGAGTTCGATGACAAACTGCTCATTACCAGATTTCTCATATCTGTTAGCATGATTTATAATTCCATCAGTTGCAATCCATAAATATTTTCCACTAGTAGCAAATCGAAATCCAGATATAATGTTTTGAACATGGAAACGAGCATTTTATTTCCCAGTTTCTTCACCAATTTTTGCATCGAGAACAATAAAATTTCACTACAAAAACCAGTGGCATCAATTGAATGGTCCCTAATCTTTCAAATTTACTGTTTCAATTTTGAATAATAGAAATTCATTTTGTCTTGCAGACATTGGCAAGGATAATATAATATGCAGTGAGCTTTTGGCTGTAAAACAATTCTTCTATTTCCTGGCAGATATTGCATAATAGTCCATTCTACCTCATGAAAATATTATAGAACCTAATTAGATTTGACTAAGAAATTAGCTTAACAGAATAAAAGACCAAACGAAACGTGTCTAAAGGAATAAGATTTCACCCATTGATTTCAGTCCAAGTCTTACGAGGTAAGTTCGAACTGAAGAACAAGTTTACATAGCATAACTGCAGAGAAGTAAAGAATTGATATAGAAATTAGTGACAAGCTTCACTGACTTGTATGAACTCCCAGCCTTCTGCACTCCTGATCTGAACAATCTAGCACATGCAAAGAAACAAGTGGTTAAGGGTAAGAACGTGGGCTTTTATGGTGATAATGGTAAGAACCTTTTCCTTTAAGAGGAAATGAAAATACAACATAGACAGAATAATCATCATGGCAAACAAACTACATACCGGTTGCTGAACAAGTCCAAAGAACCAGAGATAATAATACGCGCATTGTTTCTAGCCTGTAATTTATGAATATCAATATCAAGCCAGAAAGTGAGGATTAGAGAACATGTCGCTAGAATATTGCCATTAATGAGAAAATAGAAATAAATTAAAACAAAATACTCGAGCAAACAGAGAGTATTATGCCTCATCTCCATCTAGAGAGTGCATCAGTAGGATAAGATGCTTATCTTTAGCCTTTATTAGTGGACAAATATACCATAATATGAGATATGGAATTTCCACAAAGATCTAGAAGACAAAATTGTTAATAGAAAATGTATCCATACAAATTAGTTGAAGTGGGTGAGTAGGTCCAATATGATATTGAAATACGTTTGTCCAGAGTATTTCAATCTCGCATAAACTTTAGAGAAGTGCATATAGGTGACTCGGCCGTTTAAACAAGAAAGGACATAAAGGTTCGTTTAATTTCAGATCATGAAAGGATTTGCCAACTTAAAATCTGTCACAGCTTCTACCAAAAATTTCAATTAATTTGCATCATACCGGTTGAAATAGCTGAATAGGCAGGCCACTGGACACGTGTAAAATTGGTTTTGACAGATTTTGATCCAGATTATAGTTTAAAACAATAAACTACGGAGAGGGAGTAATCAAGATAAAGTTTTTCCATGCCAGGATTCTCTTTCCCATATTGGGTAACAGAAAATGGCATGGAGTGGGTAACATCTACCTCTCCCCCAAACAAAATGTCAAAAATAGAAGCAGGGGAGCGGGAGAGAAAGGGAAGGAGGAAGAAGTTTTTTCAACTTTTAGTAATGGACTCCGTATGCGAGTTGGGTATCTCACTTCTGATGGATGTTAAGTTCATTTGGTGAATGACATGTACAATGATATAATTTATGATGTGAAACCTGCACACACTAGCTTATCTCAATAGCAAGTCTAGATCCAGTCCCAGATGTTAAGAACTTATAGTGTCAAAATAAAGTAACTGTATTGATATATGAAACATATTCCAACAGAAAATTGTTTTTAAGTCATGAAGTTATTCAGGGACAAGGAAAATGTTTGGGAATACTGCATTTTCTCGTATTTCGATGTGCTTAATATATTGCACTATCTACTTGCCCTGTTGCCCAAGTCCAACTTCAAGATGATTTTAATTTCAGTCTCAGCAATATAAACCAAATGAATATCTCTATGTAATTTCTTGTTCTAAAGCCAGATCCAAACCCACAATGGATTCTTAAAAAAAAATTGATAACTGTACAGGACTAACCTAGCATAAAAAAAATCCTACTAGCTTTAAATCCTAAAGACTAGTCCATTATTCTCTGAATTATTAATATAACAGATGCTAATCTTAAAATGAACTATCAGACTATTATCATCGAATATGAATATAATCTATTTTAAATTTCATAGTTCCTATATTATATCATCTGTTGAAATATTGGAGGAATGTGTATTTATTTAAATTTCAATAGAAATAAAAATAAATTTTTACTGGATAAAAAAGAACGATGGTAAAAAATAATTTAAGCAGAAAAAGAGTAGTTTGTATGGTTCTAATCTATAGAAAATTCAAGGACTACGAACAGACACATTGCTGATGGCACTGTTGGAACAACTCAAGGCAAACAGGACATAAACAAACCTGGACAACTGAAACCAACGAGATTGCAGTTCCAGTAAGCGATGGCGGGTTTGACAACTTGGATGCTGGATTAGCTGAATATGCTGAAGAAGACGCTGAAAGAACCTTTAGAGCCTGCAAAATGGATGGAAAACCACAGAGAAAAAGTGATGAATGCGAAGCCATCATCATCCAAATACATCAATTTTACATATACTTCTAGAAGTAATGTTGGTAGTATGCAAAAGATAGTCACGATTATCTTCAACATTACCAAACTATTGCCAGGATTCAGTGAATGCCCGGTCCCTTTGAAAAGCACAGGAGCCTGTATGATAAATTTACAAGGAAATTAAACAAGTGAATGCAGAGCTTGTTGACATTGGTTAAATATGTTATTCATGGAAAGTTCAATGAGCTTGGACACTGATGCCAACTATCAAACAATGTAAAAATACTTTTAATGTAAAAATACTTTTACAGCTAAAGTACCTACATTCTGAGAAAAAGACTTCTAGAATAGACACCGGTCACATAAATACACAAGTACAGCAAGTAAAAGACTAAGCAGTGTGCACTAATGAGCCGGAACATAGTACGGCAACAATAGAACAGATGAATTGGTATCTTAAAAAATAACCTCAATCTTTGTACTTCCCAAAATAACATCTGAAGGAACAAAATCATCAGCAGCTATTAGTGTGTGGTCTCCCTCGATTTGTGAGACAGCATATCCAGTGTGATCAATAACCATAGCAGAGGGATCCTATGAGAAGAACACCACAGATAATGTGAGGTTGAAAAAGACGGGCCAAAAGATATATTGCATAAGAATCAGAGTATAAATAAATATTAATAAAGAGTTCAATACATTCATTTATGAAGAAGCTTCACAGATTCGGTAATCAAAGAAGAAGAAATAAGCAAGGTTTGATAGCTGAGTTATCTAATTGTTTAATGATGACATAAAATATGACCAGACACAACCAACCCATAACTTGACTCTCATGATAGAAAAGAATTGCTCAATAACTTAGAATGATTTATTCTCATAGTAAAAGTATAAATCTGTAAAAACTTCTAATTTTTAAAGCTTGCAATTTGAAGTACTCCCACCATTTATTGTTGACAGCACAAGTTAACATCTTCGACTAGTAGAGCAGATAATTTTTTGTTAAATGAGCCAAAAGATAATACAAATATTTTAAAAGAAAGAAAAATTGTCAAACATGAAATGATATTGGATAACAATTACAACTTACATCATAGCTACCCAATGTCTTGTGGCAAGGCCTTACAATTGGATTTGGAAATTAAACCCATTAAATTTGTATTATTCTTATAGAATTCCACATTCAAAAACCGTAACAAAACAGGAAAAATAAATTAAACTAACCTCATCGAAATCGACCCCACATTCAGCAGCAACACTCCGGATCAAATCCGATGCACTGACATCGGCGGCCAATATTAAGTCATGCCCCGAGTCAACGAAATCCAAAACCCCCTCCAAATCCAACGACCCTCCAAACCCTACACAAATATTTCAACAATCAAAACAAACAAAACCCATTAAAAAACATAAGTTGATCCAGACTCCAAGTATACTGATACATAACAAATTAATTGACTTACGGTCAGTGGAAGGCGAGAAGAGAATGAGCCCATCATACAAGTATTGTCCATATCGCTTGACAGCGATTGAAGGGTCATCCGCTTGCTTGAAATCGAGGTCGAAACCACGGGACTGTAGTGAGGTGAAGAAAATTGAATGCGAGGATTTGAGGGCTAGATCGTCGAGAAGGACTAGAATGCGACGATCTGTTGGGTAATCGGGGGAGAAGGAGACAGTGAGGAGCGGCAAAAATGAGAGCAGATTCAGTATAAGCAAGGAAATGGCTGGGAATTTTCTTCCTGCCATTGTGTGCTTAGCGGGGGTTTAGGGGATGAAATCTGTTGAAAGAGTATTAGAGGACCAGGGATTGCACCGCTGACTAGAAACTGCATAATTGCAGTACTCCCGTTTCAACTAGAATCGCATTTGTTGAACATGCGATTCATGTGCCATGCGTGTGCACGCATCACGTTTTTGAACTATGTTCTTGTTCTCATTTTCATCCTTCTTCTTATTTTTAATCACATATTTTTCAATAAAATAATATTTTTCATTACATTAGTAATTTTTTCAACCACATATTTGCTATTACATCACAAAAAAATTCGTTCTCTCCTAAAAAATGTGCATCAAACACGCTCATATATTCATTTTCAATCTGAATATTATATAGGTTAAATTTATCACATATACGTATACCAAAAGAACTTAATCATAATCGGGTTGAAGTTGTCAATTAGACTTTGATATCTTTAAAAGCATAATCAGTATTGGTCTTTAATATCGAGAACTCAATGATTTAATCTTGTTCCAGATGTTTACAAAAGAATCGAAATTATTTTGGTTACCAAAATTTTTCTTTTACTACTTGGGAAATCAACAATATAATGATATGGAAAATGATGTCTGTCCCGACTCGGAGGGGCTATTTGGCGCCCCTGTATTTAAGCTTGTCCCCAGGCCGGGATAGGTCTGTAATAATTATATACCATTACGTTGTGTATTTATACTCTACATACCATGTTTTATAAATTCACGTTTTGCATACTATATTTTGCACAAGGTTACAAAAAGCATTCTTTGTCGAAAAATGTACAAACTTCACCTTTATAAAATATGGCAACGTAAAATATCATTTATCAAAATAACAAATCACATCTTATGTAACATTTTGCATACCATTTTATAAATATTGATTTTTCGTTTAAGAGATTATTTTTTTGTAAGATTTATAAGTTTTATTATCATTTTTTCCTGAACTCACATTAAATCAATTAAAAACATTTGTGAGTTATGTTTGAGCCTTTTTTTTTTTGGTTAAAAATACATTATGGAATAGTGATTTGATGTGATATGTGTGGTTAAAAAATAAGAATTTTTTTTGATTAACGTCTAATATTATTTTATTGAATAATAAGTTGTTAAAAATAAGAGAGAAAAATATACGCTAAAGAAAAATTAAAATAATGAATTAAGTTGGAATAATTTTATACTTCAGAATTAATTAAGAATGCATGCATAATTTTATAGGTATCTATTTCAATTGATTTTTTATTCACTGCAATGAAGTTTCAAAGAAGAGAAGAATATATAAATAGAATCAATAAAAATATAATATTGTGTAATAAACAATATAAAAAGCGTTATGTAAATGTACTATAGAAATAGAGTTAAATGTTTCAATAACCACTAAACTTTGACATTTGTCACCGCTAACTTGCCGAACTTCACAATACTTTTCATTGACCATCTAATTTTAAGTTGTTGCAATCCATCACTCACTGAATGTTTTCCGTTTAAATTTTCGCCTATGTGGATGACGAAAATCATATGTGTCAATTAACCCCGTCAAAAATTGAAATGAGATGCCAACGTAGACGACACCTCATCAACATCGTTAATCCCAAACACGCCTCTCCTCTTCCTTTTTCTGAAAAACCCAAAATCAGAGGCCCCCAATTTAACAGTGATCCCCAGATCAGTCTTTGCAACACAATCGAATGCCCTCCAAATCTGAACGGGAAGAAATTGAGCTTGTTGGTGCTTGCGGATTCCTGAAGAGGTAAATCCAAAGCTGCATCTTCTCCGACAGACGATGATGTATTTTGGTTGGAAACGAGTTTGTACACTTTTGCATTTTTTTCTTTTATAATTTGCTACTTTATGCATTTGATGTATATTGGTTGGAATGCATTTGACGACGATGATGTTAGGTAGTGGAAGTTGACAGACGGTGCTGGGTGATGCCTTTTAGGACTTGACTATTTCAGGAGAACTACTTTGAAGCTAGAGTGGGGGCTTAGGTAAATTGGATTTTAATTGAATAGTTATGGATTTTTCTTGTTTGCAGGTAGCATGTTTTAGTGCAAGCTGTCCACTTCAGGGTTAGAAATTACAAGGCTGATCTGTCAGCTCCTTGTCAAGGTGAAGCTGTACTCCAAGCTGATCAACAAAAATTCTTACTTGGGGTCAGGCTTAGCCATGTAAGATATGTTGAAGGAAGTTCAAAAGCAAAACAGGGAGTTCATTGAAAGGGTTGAATTAGTTCAGACACTAGAAAATGAACTTAAGGAAGCCAAGGAATACGTTGTATGGTCTATCATATGTAAATTTCGACGTAACATTTTGTAACAGTATAGGCGGACTCTTTTTTGTAACTAATGTGTCATCTTGTCGCCAAAGTGCTTTGGAAACTTTTGTGTATTATTGTATCTATCCAGTTATGTGTATTATATAGGGGTAGTTGAACAATGATGTAAGTTGTGGTGTGAATTTTTATTGTTTCATTCCCTTCCAGTGAAATGAGAAGCCTTTGAAATAGTGAAGTTGCTGTGATATGGCTATTGGTATGGTTAGAGTTGCTTTGTTGTTGAAACGTAAATGAACCACCTCTCGTCTCCAAGCTAAGCATGGTACGTAATCCACTCGCTAAGAGCATGCACCTAGTTCCACACCATTGTACACACACAACTCGTATTTGCCCTCGCTGCTCTTCTTCTTCTTGGACTTGAAACCAGAAACCTTGGCCACAAGAAGGTACAAGCATACGCTCTTAAATTCGAGAACGACCGTAGGATATCATTCCAACATAATGGCAATGCTTTCTTCTCCCTCTTGGGCCGGAAAATCATGAACCCCAATCCCACATGCCGATTTCTCGTTTTCCTCTTTTTCTTTCCATTTGTCTTCTTCTTAGACCACCATTGTTCCAGTTCTCCTCAAAGGCCTCTGCCAATAAGCATGCCTCTGCTCCCAAAAAGCTAAACTTGGTGATTTTATGAATGTCGATGCAAGTGAATCGAAAGAATTCATTGTGTACGGTTGAATAAAACGAAAGAATTGAAGTATATCAAGATGCAAAGATCGCGGAACAGGTCAACACATAGAGGTAAATGCAAAGGTAAATGCTTCAATCCTTCAATCTTCTCAAGTCCACATTTTTTGCTGATATTTTAATGCTGCTCAGAAGTTATCTATCTTTTCAAAACCGAGATTTAGCACAGAAATTATATCCATTTACAAATTAATAGCATAGGCAGAAAACGATATCGACAAACCAAATTCATCTTGACAATAACAAATTTTTTTCATTCCATCTACACAATTTAACACCCACGGTTCTCGGCATTTCTACAAAATGAATCATCGCACTTTGTCCTGTTCGAGCCCTTCCCGATCTAACTTTCGAACTTCAATTGACAGCCAGAGAAAATGTAGCTTTGGGTTTGCTTCTTCAGGAATCCGTGAGTACCAACAAGTTCAATTTCATACCGCTTGGATTTGGATGGCTTTCAGAGACTGATTTGGGGCTTAGGGCTTAATTGGGGCGTCTGATTTTGGGTTTTTTAGAAAGGGGGAGGAGAGGGTTGTTTGAAAATAATGATTTTGAGCTTGTTTGGGAGGGATTTTAATTCGATTTTAATTGAAAATATAGTCGTTATTGGATTTCACTCGTCTAATAAAAGTCAACATTAATGACTAATTTTTTTAAATTTTAATCCGATTTTAATCTTTACCGAACACGCCCTTTGATGAGATGTTGTCCATGTTGGCATTTAATTTAAATTTTGGACGGAGTTAATTGCCGCATATGATTTTCATTATCCACATAGACAAAAATTCAAACGGAAAACATTCGGTGAGTGATGGAGCACAAAAACTCAAGTACCAGCGAAAACCACTGTGAAGTTCGGTAACTAAGTCAAAGCTGAGTGGGCATTGAAATATTTAACTCACAGAAATGTGACTTGTTTTTCAATTGAGGATAATTTGGTCTATTTAATTATTTTAATTTGCAAATTTGTTATGTTTACTGTATTTTTTGTCATGGCACTATAAAATATAGTATCTAAAGTGCAGATTTAAATCATAAAATGTATGAAAGTGTAAATACACCATATATAAGAATTGTTAGAACAAACGTCTCTACCATTGTGCAAAGCGTCACAACTTTATTTTTTTTCATTTTCATCCATATTTACATCTTTCATTGCGAAAATCATCATTTTCATCCAAAATGATGAATAAACCATCCTATTTAAATAAAAATAACGAAATTGGATGAAAATGATGAATTTCGTAAGGAAACGTGTAAAGAGGGGGTGAAGACGAAAAAAAAAAAAATACAAGGTTGGGATGTTTTGCACAATGTACTTCAAAGGTAAGGAAGTTTTGTGCAAATACCCAGTTTTATAAATTCTTCTTACTATTTCGGCAGTGTATAGTGGCATGGCACACCCAATCTTTGGTGTTAGTTTATAAGCGTGTATTTGATTGATTTTAATTTTCACAAAATATGTCATTTTTTCATCAAAAATTATACGTTTAGGGTGTTTGATTGTTATTTCTTCATGAAAAATATTTTTCAAAATTTGGTTTCTTTCAAAACGAGGAAAAATATTTTCTTTGAAAACGGGTAGATAAAACATTTTTATGAAATTCACACTTTCCAAAAACTTAACTAATTCTCTCTCTAATCAATCTACTCTCTCTTATCTTGCTACCAATAAAAGATGAAAATTTATAACATTTTCTAGTTCGAAAATGCAAATTTGCCTATAACTTATTTTCTTTCCTGTAACTTTCATGCTTGCAATCAAACACGCAGGGACTGAGCCACACATGGGCAAGGGTGGTCCACTCACCACCTAAACTTTGTGATAATGAGGTTAAACTTATAATATAAAATTCAAAACATATTTTTGACGTCTTTAAAACACTTAAATATGGGAAATAAAAATTGTGAAAAACAAAAATCTAAAATCTAAAAAAAATTCTAAAAAATAAAAAAATTATAAATATCTAGAAAAATAAATTCCAAAAATAAAAATTCTTAAAAAATAAAATTTTATATATATATATATATATATATATATATACACACACACACATACATATAATTTAACCTTTTACTGATTATTTAAATAAAATTCTATAAGATATACTTAAAAAAATGCAAAAAAAATTTATGAATCCATGCCATTAATTTT